>ML273623.1:3402-29671 GCA_005239495.1 Nicotiana undulata
GGGTCGATTTGAGGGGTCAAACGAACTCCGATTTTGGTGTTCTTTATATGTACGGACTCGTGAGAAGAAGAAAAACACTTTCCTGTAAAAACAATTCTGAGTTTCGGGACGCGGGCCCGGGGGTCGGGTTTTGACCGGTTTCGGATTTTTGAGTTAAATTCGACATTTTTCAATTGGAAATTATTCCTTAAACATATGTTGATGATAAAAATCTGAACTTGGTAGATTTGGAGCCTTCGAAGGTTGATTCGAGAGGCAAGCGTGTTGCGGAATAATTCCGGGCTAGTTTTGAGGTAAGTAATGTCTTTAAATCCTGTCCTGAGGGTATGAAACCCCGGACTATGCACCCTTTCACGGGTTTTGAAATGAAAAGGTGGAAACTTTGGAATCATCTTTCCTATTTAGGCGACTGTTGAGTTGCGAAACCGATTTTTAAGCCTTTGCTTAATTAGTATGTATACATTATGATATGTTTTGGGCTGTAAGCCGTGTTTGGGGCGTAGTGCCGATTTGTTTACCCTTCGGGGGTTATGTTTACTATCTTTCTCACTGATATGTTATGATTTTTCACTCAGTCTTTTCTGTGAAATCGTTTTGACACTTAGAGTATTTTGATACTACTTCTTGAAAATGAAATACTGTTTTTGGGTTGAGAACCCGGTATATTATGGCCTGAAGGGCAAATTGAGAGTGTCTGACTGAGTGATGCTGCTGGCCTATATTGTGAGGATGATATGATATGAGTGAGGTTGCGGGCCTATATTGTGTGTGAATTACGCTTGGGCTGTAGGAGCCCCTCCAGAGTCTGTAACACACCCCCAGTGAGTGCCAGTACCGATTGAGTGATGCCCGCGGGGCTTATGAAGAGTGATTGTGAGGTTGCCTGATGGGCAGAGTGATTGTGAGGTCGCCTGATTGGCTAATACTGAAAGATATTGTGATAAGAAATGATTATGGCCCGAGGGGCAGTTTTATGAAGATTTTTATTGAGTTTTCAAACTACGATTTACTTCGTTTTCAAATTGTCTTTCACTGAGAACTTTACTGATATATACTGATATTGTACTTGTTTTCAAAGGATTTCTGAAAACGGATTTCGAACTTATGATTGATGAATGTTACATGGTGACTTGGTGTTTTATTGGTTTTGTGGAATTGTGTATCTGTTCTGTGTGTTTGTATTACTCAGACTGTGATTTATTTTCATTACTACTAAGTTGGCATACTCATAAAGACTCATTGTGCCTTTGTGCACAGATCCAAGTACTAGTTCGCAGCAGTAGCTGACACAGTTTGATAGCAACATTTTCACGGGATTTCGAGGTAGCTGTCCAGCGTCCACAGCTTCTCCATTTCCCTTCCTTATTTAGTTTTAGCATTTGATTCAGAGACATATATCATAGTTTTAGCAGAGTTAGATTTATTTATTCTTAGATGCTTATGACTATTGACTCCAGTTCTTCGGAGGTTGTTTAGAATATTATGGGGACGCTAAGACTTATTTATATAAATTTTGCTATGGTTGCTTGCTTATTATTAAATTGTGAGCTGTTATAATTGAATAAACGCGTAGTAAGGTGATGGTTGGCTAGCCTAGTNAATTTTGCTATGGTTGCTTGATTATTATTAATTGTGAAGTGTTATGATTGAACAAAAGCGTAGTAAAGTGATGGTTGCCTATCCTAGTTCCACGATAGGCGCCATCACGGCCTGTTAGGATTTGGGGTCGTGACAATGTGTGTCACTATTTGTGGGGGCTACGTGCGCACAAAGTGACCGGAGTCCATGCGTAGCTACTATTATGTTTGCCCGGGTAGTCTAGGACCCAAAAGCATGTTTTATCTGTCGTATTTGTAACCTTATTGATGAAATTGAAATGACTTAAATCTTATCGAATTTGATAAATGAATTTCTGGAAAAGACTTAAATGTTATTTTTGTAACTATTAAAAGAGGATTTTTTCATTTCTTGAGTAATTGCTTCCCCGACATGGTCGAGGTAGACTATTTGAATGTGTATGCTTATGTGTGACCGCTTCGCAATATATATTCCGCGAGCGGAGTGATTTTTTCCACTACTCTCATGGGAGCGGGTCGTACGCAACGACAAGTTAATAGATGCATCTATGGTTCGAGTCGTTCGACCCTTCGGCATTGCACATTTTATTATTGTTGGTCCATGCCGTTCGACCCTCGGCATTTCCTGCGTATGATATATGCTATATACCATCTGTGACTTGGACTGTTAAATTGCCTTAAAAATGTAAATTACTAAATGAAATGACGGAAAACTGAGAATTTATGAATTTATGGAAACAATTGTTCCTTCATGTCATTATTTGTTATTTGATTTTAATACCCATGTTTGATATCATACATTGATTATATTGAATTGACCTCTAGCAAGTGTCAAAGTCGACCTCTCGTCACTACCTCTTCGAGGTTAGGGGGGATACTTATTGAGTACACGTTGTTTTCGTACTCATGCTACACTTGTTGTGCATTTTTATTGCACAAGTACACTCGTAGCTAATGGCTCTGCTTGACACAACGACGGGACTGACTTGGAGACTTAGACGAGCTGCACCATCCGGAGACGACCCGCAGCCGACAGAGTCTCTCTCAGATATATTGTACTTTATTTTTTTTATTCCTTGTCCAATTTGTATTTCGGACAAGCATTGTAGTATCTGTATAATTCTTAGAAATTTGTTCATGCACTTGTGAAACCCGGTTCTGGGATATGTTTGGGATTTATTTTATTAAACTGGATTGTTAATCTATCATAATTACTTGACGAGTTTTTTCTATTCACTTGTTATGTAATGAAATGTAAAATAACGATTTCCAAACATTAAAACAAGAATTTAACTTAACCATTTAATGATGGTGATGGGCTTGCCTGACAGTGGTGTCCTGCGCCATCACGACCTTATGGATTTTGGGTTGTGAATGTGATGACCCTACAGGTCATCCTGTATAAATTTAACAAAATTTGTGTTTCGAGGCCTTGAGGGCCTCCGTTAATCTCACCTCGATGTGCGTGCGTAGCCCAGACGCGTAGCCGGGAAGCCTTTATGTGGAAATTTGATAAAAAGTTGAACTTATGATAATTAATTGAATAAAGTTTACTTTGGTCAACATTTTTGGTAAACGGACCCGGACACGAGATTTGACAGTCCCGGAGGGTCCGTAGCAAAATGTGGGACTTGGGCGTATGCCAGGAATCGAATTCCGAGGTCCCAAGTCCAAGAAATGAATTTTTAAAGAAAATTATTTTCTGAAAATAATAAAGGCTTTTGAAAATGAGCTTTGATGTGAAAACTGCGTTACCGAGCCCGTATTATGGTTTCGGATGCCGGAACAGGTTTAATATGATTATTATGAGTTGTTTGTAAAATTTGGTAAGAAACGTACTTGGTTTGACGTGTTTCGGATCAAAAATGGGAAATTTAGAAGTTTATGAAGTTTGAGAAAATTCTATAGATTTTGGAAGTTAATACATAATTTTTGATGTCATTTTGGTGGTCTAATTACTCGAACAAGTCCGTAGGATGCTTATGAGGGTGTGTGTGTATTTGGTTTTGAGCCTCGAGGGCTCGGGGGTGTTTCGGGTAGGTGTTCAGAGTGTTTGGACACAAGGAAACAATGTTGGTGCACCAGTTCTGGTGTGCCCGCACCTGCGAGCCTAGGGCCGCAGGTGCGAGACCGCAGGCGCGACGTGTTGTCCGCAGGTAAGGTTCCTCTCGCAGATGCGGACTATCTTCTGCAGGAGCGGGTAAGATTACGCAGGTGCGGCCCCTGGTGGGCCTGGCCATTTTCCGCAGGTGTGATCCCTTTTCCGCACCTGCGAGATCGCAGGTGCGACCAAAGCACCGCAGGTGCGAGAGTCGAGCAGTGAAGTTCTTTTAAAAACAATTTCAGACGTTCTTCTTCAAACTTTCTCTCAAAAAATAGAAGGTTTAGGGCAATTTTTCAAGAGATTTTCTTCCCAAATCGTAGGTAAGTGTTCACTAATTGATTTCCTTCAACTTTTTAAAAATTTTCATCAATTATCATCAATAATCCTAGGGTTTTCAAAGGTAGAAATTGGGTAGAGTTAGGGCTTTTAGAATTTTTAGGAATTCAATCTCGTTTTTGGGGTGGGATTTAAAAAAAAATTGTATATTCGGGCTCGTAGGGGAATAGGTGATCGGGTTTTTGTCTGAACCTCATGTTTGGACCAAGCGGGCCCGGGGTCGAGTTTTGGTATTTTTAGAAGAATGATGGGAAATGTATAATTAGGCTTTGGGATTGAATTATTGAGTCATTATTGACATTATTGAGTCGATTATGTCTAGATACTATCGTTTCGGAGTTGGGTTCGAGAAGAAAGGCGGTGATTAAGGCTTGACTTGCATTTTTGGAGCCGAGGTAAGTGTTTTGCCTAACCTTAGCTTGAGGGAATAGGTATAGAGTCTAAATTGCTACGTGAATTCCATGTCCAACGTATATGTAAGGTGACGAGTACATATGTGTTGTGGTCAAGCATGCCCGTGAGTCAAATTTT
Source organism: Nicotiana undulata (assembly GCA_005239495.1). Taxonomy (NCBI): domain Eukaryota; kingdom Viridiplantae; phylum Streptophyta; class Magnoliopsida; order Solanales; family Solanaceae; genus Nicotiana; species Nicotiana undulata. The sequence continues at coordinate 7,951 of ML273623.1, forward strand.
ATGATTTATATCGTGTTCTTGATATTCTCTATGTTATGAGTAATTGGTTATTTATAAGTGATACGTTGAGGTTGTTTCATGACTTGGGAAGTTATTGATTAATTGTTCAGTTGAGGATTATTATTGTTGAAATTATACCTCTGAGTGAGATTGGTTATAGCTGAGTCCCTTGCCGGGACGATAGAATTTTGCTGGTTATTTTTGTACATTTAGAACTTCTTATTATTTAACCTTCATATTGACTTGTTGTTTCTGTGTACATTATGCACGAGGGGACATTCCGTGCCGAGTGACTGTGAGCTTATGCACGAGAAGACATTCCGTGCTGAGTGATTATTATTATTTATGCAAGAGGGGACATTTTGTGCCGAGTGACTATGAGCTTATGCACGAGGGGACATTCTGTGCGGAGTGATTATTATTATTTATGCACGAGGGGACATTCCGTGCCGAGTGACTGTGAGGTGATGCACGGGGGGACATTCCGTGCCGAGCGACTTTATTATTTATGCACGAGGGGACATTCCGTGACGAGTGATGGTAAGGCTATGCACGAGGGGACATGCCGTGCCTTTTGCTGCTTATTTACTTGTTTTGAGATGCTAATTCCTGTTTTACTCCTACATTTCAGTTATTGCTTAATTCTACTGTGTTAGTAATTGTTGCCCATTTTTCACCAACATGCTCTACCCCGTAACTGTATTTCCTGTTTATTTCTTGTTATATTATTGAACTGCACAGGTATTAATTGCGGTCGTGTCCTAGCCTCGTCACTACTTCGCCGAGGTTAGGCTCGGCACTTACTCAGTACATGGGGTCGGTTGTACTGATGTTACACCTGCACTTCTTTATGTTGTGCATATTACGCAGCCAGACCCAGTGGACACCGTTAGAGAGAGTATCCTTCAGTCCACACAGGAGACATCGAGGTAGACCCGCAGACGTTCGTGGGCCCTGACGTCACCTTCTATCCCTCCTTTCTTTCATTTTTTTGTATTTCCAGACAGATGTATCACTTTGTTTCAAACAATTGTTTTTAGCCAAATCTTAGTCTGGTTCGTGAGGTTGTGACTCCATTTCTGGGTTTTGTACTTAAAGGGATTTCTACGAGATTGGCTATTTTAGTTTAGAATCTATTAACCTCCGTATTTTTACCATGATTATTTAGTTAGCGTTTATTGTTTTTAATTGTTATTATGTCAATTCATTTAAAACGTTGTCTTGTCTAGCGGGTTCAATGTTAGACGCCATCACGGTCTGAAGGTGGGATTTCGGGTCGTGACAAGTTGGTATCGGAGCTCTAGGTTGCTTAGGTCTCACAACTCACGGAAAAACTTGGTAAAGTCTGAGGGATCGGTACGGAGACGTCTATACTTATCCCCTAGAGGCTGCAAAGTTAGGAATGACTTCATATCTTTTCTTCTCTGTCGTGCGACTTGAATTCAAATGCTAATTGAATTTCTATTCTATTCTCTCGCAGATGGCGAGGACGTGTGCCTCCCCAGGTTTCGATCGGCAGCCCGATACTCCTGTCGCAGCTCCTACGAGGGGCCGAGGCCATGCTAGAGGCCGAGGCCGGGGAAGGGCTCAGCCCAGAGCAGCAGCCCCAGTGGAGGATACTCAGGTTGAGTTCACCGAAGAGATCCCCGCTCCGACAGTCCTAGTTGGACCAGCTCAGGTCCCAGAGGGGTTCATTGCTACCCTGGTGCTTCAGGACGCTCTAGTCCGCTTAGTGGGACTCATGGAGAGTGGGGCTCAGGCTGGTCTTCTTCCTACTGCACCAGCCATCTCTCAGGTTGGGGGAGGGACCCAGACTCCTGCTACTCGTACACCAGAGAAGTTAGATCCTCAGTTTCAGACTCCGGCACCTCAGACAGCCGGAGTAGCTCAGCCGGGTATTATGGCACCGACAGTTATGGGAGCAGATGTGTCAGCAGATGCTTTATGGAGATTGGATAGATTTACCAAGTTATTCCCTACTACTTTCACTGGTGCACCATCAGAGGATCCCTAGGATTATTTGGACAACTGTTATGAGGTTCTCCGGAACATGGGCATAGTGAAGTCCAATGGAGTTGAATTTGCTACATTTCGTCTTTCTGGCACCGCCAAGACTTGGTGGAGAGATTTCTGCTTGACCAGACCAGCTGGGTCTGCACCTCTAACTTTGGGCTCAGTTCTTCGAGTTGTTCTTTGGGAGGTTCCTTCCAGTTACTCAGAGAGAGGATCTTCGGAGGCAGTTTGAGCGTCTCCAGCAGGACTCTATGTCCATCACTCAGTACGAGACCAGGTTCATAACTCTAGCCAGGCATGTTATTATGATACTCCCCACGAATCGAGAGAGAGTGAGGAGGTTTATTGAGGGTCTGGCCCAGCCTATCAGACTTCAGATGACCAGGGAGACGGGTACTGATATCTCCTATCAGGATGCAACTGATGTGGCCAGGCGCATTGAGATGGTATTATCGCAAGGTAGTGGTCAAGGGTCTGACAAGAGACCTCGTCATTTTGGCCGATTCAGTGGTGCCTCATCTGGAGGCAGAGATTCCTTTGGTAGAGGTCATCCCCCTAAGCCTTTTCAGTCAGCACTCCAGGTATCCCGCAGTGCACCATCAGCTCCCATCAGTGCACCGCCGATTCAGAGTTTTCAGGGTGGTCATTCTGGTCGCCAGGGACAACTTCAGGGTCAGTATTCTCAGCAGTCGAGGTCTTGCTTCACTTGCGGTGGTACAAGGCACATTTCCAGGTTTTCCCCCCGAGGTTTTGGTGGTCCTCAGTATCAGGGTTCCCGTGCTATGGTTCCCGCATCAGGTGCCCACCCACCCCCTCAGCCAGCTAAGGGTGGTGGTCGTGGTGCCAGAGGAGGAGGATAGACTCATAGAGGTGGAGGACAGGCCACGAGAGGTAGAGGTCAGGTCGCAGTAGGTCGACCCAGAGATGTTCAGGTTGGAGGGGCTCCGCCCCGATGCTATGCTATTCCGGCCAGGCCTGAGGCTGAGGCCTCTAACGCAATTATCACAGGTACGGTTTCAGTTTGTAGACGAGATGCTTCGGTGTTATTCGATCCAGGTTCTACTTTCTCTTATGTGTCTTCATACTTTGCCCCTTATTTGAGCATGCCCCGTGATTCCCTGAGTGCTCCTATATATGTGTCTACCCCGGTGGGTGATTCTATAGTGGTAGATCGAGTCTACCGTGCTTGCATAGTAGTTATTGGTGGGATGAATACTCAGGTTGATCTTTTGCTTCTGGATATGGTTGACTTTGATGTTATATTGGGGATGGATTGGCTATCTCCCTATCATGCTATTCTGGAATGTCATGCCAAGACAATGATCTTAGCCTTACCAGGAGTACCTTGCTTGGAGTGGAGTGGGACTCCTAGCCATTCTTCTGGTAGAGTTATTTATTATATGAAGGCTTGGCGTATGGTCGAGAAGGGTTGTTTGGCCTATTTGGCCTATGTTCGTGATTCTAGTGCCGAGGTTCCTTCTATGGAGTCTGTGCCCGTGGTTCGTGAGTTTCCAGAGGTATTCCCCGCTGACCTGCCGGGTATGCCACCAAATAGGGATATTGACTTTTGTATTGAGGTGTCTCGGGGCACTCATCCCATTTCTATTCCGTTGTATCGTATGGCCTCGCTAGAGCTAAAGGAATTGAAGGAGCAGTTGCAGGATTTGTTGGATAAAGGCTTCATTAGGCCTAGTGTTTCTCCTTGGGGTGCTCCAGTGTTGTTTGTTAAGAAGAAATATGGCTCAATGAGGATGTGTATTGACTAACGACAACTAAATAAGGTTACTATTAAGAATACGTATCCTTTGTCGAGGATTGATGATCTATTTGACCAGCTTCAGGGTGCTACAGTTTTTTCCAAGATAGACTTGAGATCTGGTTACCATCAGTTGAGGATTAGGGCATCTGATGTCCCTAAGACGGCTTTTCGCACTCGTTATGGGCATTATGAGTTCTTGGTGATGTCATTTGGGTTGATAAATGCCCCCGCTGCTTTCATGGAGTTGATGAACTGTGTGTTCAGGCCATATTTGGACTCATTTGTGATTGTGTTTATTGATAATATCTTGATTTACTCCCGCAACCGAGAGGAGCATGAGCAGCACCTTCGAGTCGTCCTCCAGACTCTGAGGGATAGGCAGTTGTATGCCAAATTTTCTAAGTGTGAGTTCTGGTTGAGTTCAGTGGCATTTCTGGGCCATGTTGTATCGGCAGAGGGTATTTAGGTGGATCCCAAGAAGATTTCAGCAGTCAGAGATTGGCATAGACCCACTTCAGCTACAGAGATTCGGAGCTTCTTGGGCTTAGCAGGTTATTATCGCCAATTTGTGGATGGCTTTTCATCTATAGAAGCCCCGATGACCAGGTTGGCCCAAAAGGGTGCCCAATTCAGGTGGTTTGATGAGTGTGAGGCGAGCTTTCAGAAGCTTAAGACAGCCTTGACCACGGCACCGGTGTTAGTTTTACCCACAGGTTCAGGACCCTATATCGTGTATTGTGATGCTTCACGGGTTGGACTTGGTGCAGTGTTGATGCAGGATGGCAAGGTCATAGCCTATGATTCTCGTCAATTGAAGGTTCATGAGAAATATTATCCAGTTCATGATTTAGAGTTAGCAGAGATTGTTCATGCCTTGAAGATTTGGAGGCAGTACTTGTATGGTATACCATGTGAGGTGTTCACGGATCACAAGAGTTTGCAGTATCTATTCAAGCAAAAGGAGTTGAACATGAGGCAGAGAAGGTGGTTAGAGTTGTTGAAGGACTATGATATTACCATTCTTTATCATCCGGGGAAGGCCAATGTGGTGGCCGATGCTTTGAGCCAGAAGTCAGCCAGTGTGGGTAGTCTTGCTTATTTATCAGTCGGAGAGCGACCTCTTGCGTTGGATGTTCAGGCTTTTGCTAACCGATTTGTGAGATTGGAGGTGTCTAAGACTGGCGGTGTTTTGGCCCATACTGTGGCCCGTTCTTCATTGTATGACCGTATTCGGGCCAGGTAGTATGATGATCGTCATTTATGTGTTCTTAGAGATACAATCCGGCACGGAGGTGCCAAGCAGGTTACGATTGATGATGAGGGAGTTTTGAGGATGCATGGGCATATTTGTATACCTGATGTTGATGGTATTTGTGAGTTGATATTGCAGGAGGCCCATAGTTCCCGGTATTCCATTCATCCGGGCGCCGCAAAGATGTACCAGGACTTGCGGCAACATTATTGGTGGCGGAGGATGAAGAAGAATATTGTAGTTTATGTAGCTCGGTGCCTAAACTGTTAGCAGGTTAAGTACGAGCACCAGAGACCCGGTGGTTTGATGCAACAGATTCAGCTTCTCGAGTGGAAGTGGGAGCGTATCACCATGGATTTTGTAGTGGGACTCCCACGGACTCAGAGGATGTTTGATGCATTGTGGGTTATTGTGGATAGGCTGACCAAGTCGGCACACTTCATTCCGGTATCAGTTTCGTATTCAGCAGAGAAGTTGGCAAGGATCTATATGAAGGAGATTGTTAGATTGCACAGGGTGCCCATATCCATTATATCAGACCGAGGTACTCAGTTTACCTCCCATTTCTGGAGGGTATTTCAGCGAGAGTTGCGCACATAGATTGAGTTGGGCATAGCATTTCATCCTTAGACGGACGGGCAGTCCCAGCGTACTATTCAGATTTTGGAGGATATGTTGCAGGATTGTGTCATTGACTTTCGTGGTTCATGGGACCAGTTCTTGCCTTTAGCTGAGTTTTCCTACAATAACAGCTATCAGTCGAGCATTCAGATGGATCCATATGAGGCGTTGTATGGTAGGCGGTGTCGGTCCCCAGTCAGATGGTATGAGCCGGGAGAGGCTATATTATTGGGTTCTGAGTTATTCCAGGATGCCTTGGACAAGGTGAAGATCATTCAGGATAAACTTTGTACAGCTCAGTCCAGGCAGAAGAGTTATACGGATCATAGAGTTCGAGATTTGGCATTTATGATAGGAGACCAGGTATTTCTTCGGGTGTCGCCCATGAAGAGCGTGATGAGGTTCGGAAAGAAGGGCAAGTTAAGCCCTAGGTACATTGGTCCATTTGAGATTTTGGATAAGGTGGGAGAGGTGGCCTACAGACTTGCCTTGCCACCAAGTTTATCAACCGTGCACCCGGTGTTTCATGTGTATATGCCCCGGAGGTATATTGCGGATCCATCTCATGTACTTGACTTCAACGGTGTCCAGCTAGACAAGGATTTGACTTATAAGGAGGAGTCGGTAGCCATATTAGCTCTGCAGGTTCGTCAGTTGAGATCAAAGAGTTATCCTTCGGTTCGTGTTCAGTGGAGAGGTCAACTTGTTGAGGCAGCTATCTGGAAGTCCGAGTCCAATATGCGGAGCCGATATCCCAATCTTTTCCCCGATTCAGGTACCTTTCTATGTCCGTTGGAGGACGAGCGTTTGTTTTAGAGATGGAGATTGTGATGACCCAAAAGGTCATCCTGTGTAAATTTAACTAAAATTGTGTTTCGAGGCCCCGAGGGCCTCCGTTAATCTCACCTCGATGTGTGTGCGCAGCCCAGGCGCATAGCCGGGAAGCCTTTATGTGGAAATTTGATAAAAAGTTGAATTTATGATAATTAATTGAATAAAGTTGACTTTGGTCAATATTTTTGGTAAACAGACCCGGACCCGCGATTTGACGGTCCCCGAGGGTCCGTAGGTAAATGTGGGACTTGGGCGTATGCCCGGAATCGAATTCCGAGGTCCCAAGTCCGAGAAATGAATTTTTAAAGAAAATTATTTTCTAAAAATAATAAAGGCTTTTGAAAATGAGCTTTGATGTGAAAATTGCGTTACCGAGCCCGTATTATGGTTTCGGAGCCCGGAACAGGTTTAATATGGTTATTATGAGTTGTCTGTAAAATTTTGTAAGAAACGGACTTGGTTTGACGTGTTTCGGATCAAAAATGGGAAATTTAGAAGTTTATGAAGTTTGAGAAAATTCTATACATTTTGAAGGTTAATTCATAGTTTTTGATGTTATTTTGGTGGTCTAATTACTCGAACAAGTTCGTAGGATGCTTATGAGGGTGTGTGTGTATTTGGTTTTGTGCCCCGAGGGCTCGGGGGTGTTTCGGGTAGGTGTTCGGAGTGTTTGGACTCAAGGAAACACTGCTGATGCACCAGTTCTGGTGTGCCCGCACCTGCGAACCTAGGGCCGCAGGTGCGAGACCGCAGGCGCGACGTGTTGTTCGCAGGTGCGGTCCCTCTCGCATATGCGGACTATCTTCCGCAGGAGCGGTCCCGCAGGAGCGGGTAAGATTCCGCAGGTGCGGCCCCCGGTGGGCTTGGCCATTTTCCGCAGGTGTGATCCCTTTTCCGCACCTGCGAGATCGCAGGTGCGACCAAAGCACCGCAGGTGCGAGAGTCGAGCAGTGAAGTTCTTTTAAAAACAATTTCAGACGTTCTTCTTCAAACTTTCTCTCAAAACATAGAAGGCTTAGGGTGATTTTTCAAGAGATTTTCTTCCCAAATCGTAGGTAAGTGTTCACTAATTGATTTCCTTCAACTTTTTAACGTTTTTCATCAATTATCATCAAGAATCCTAGGGTTTTCAAAGGTAGAAATTGGGGGTTTTGGGTAGAGTTAGGGATTTTAGAATTCTTAGGAATTCAACCTCGTTTTGGGGTGGGATTTCAAAACAAATTGTATATTCGGGCTCGTGGGGGAATGGGTGATCGGGTTTCGGTCTGAACCTCGTGTATGGACCAAGCGGGCCCGGGGTCGAGTTTTGATATTTTTGGAAGAATGATGGGAAATGTATAATTAGGCTTTGGGATTGAATTATTGAGTCATTATTGACATTATTGAGTCGATTATGTCTAGATACTATCGTTTCGAAGTTGGGTTCGAGAGGAAAGGCGGTGATTGAGGCTTGACTTGCATTTTTGGAGCCGAGGTAAGTGTTTTGCCTAACCTTAGCTTGAGGGAATAGGTATAGAGTCTAAATTGCTACGTGAATTCCATGTCCAACGTATAGGTAAGGTGACGAGTACCTATGTGTTGTGGTCAAGCATGCCCGTGAGTCAAATTTTATGATTTATACCGTGTTCTTGATATTCTCTGTGTTATGAGTAATTGGTTATTTAGAAGTGATACGTTGAGGTTGTTTCATGAATTGGGAAGTTATTGATTAATTGTTCAGTTGAGGATTATTATTGTTGAAATTATACCTCTGAGTGATATTGGTTATAGCTGAGTCCCTTGTCGGGACGATAGAATTTTGCTGGTTATTTTTGTACATTTAGAACTTCTTATTGTTGAACCTTCATATTGAATTGTTGTTTCTGTGTACATTATCCACGAGGGGACATTCTGTGCCGAGTGACTTTGAGCTTATGCACGAGGGGACATTCTGTGCTGAGTGATTATTATTATTTATGCACGAGGGGACATTCCGTGCCGAGTACTGTGAGCTTATGCACGAGGGGACATTCTGTGCTGAGTGATTATTATTATTTATGCACGAGGGGACATTCCGTGCCGAGTACTGTGAGCTTATGCACGAGGGGACATTCCGTGCGGAGTGATTATTATTATTTATGCACGAGGGGACATTCCATGCCGAGTGACTGTGAGGTGATGCACGAGGGGACATTTCGTGCCGAGCGACTTTATTATTTATGCACGAGGGGACATTCCGTGCCGAGTGATGGTGAGGCTATGCACGAGGGGACATGCCGTGCCTTTTGCTGCTTATTTACTTGTTTTGAGATGTTAATTCCTGTTTTACTCCTACATTCCAGTTATTACTTAATTCTACTGTGTTAGTAATTGTTTCCCCTTTTTCACCAACATGCTCTACCCCATAACTGTATTTCCTGTTTATTTCCTGTTATATTAATGAACTGCACAGGTATTAATTGCGGTTGTGTCCTAGCCTCGTCACTACTTCGCCGAGGTTAGGCTCGGCACTTACTCAGTACATGGGGTCGGTTGTACTGATGCTACACCTGCACTTCTTTATGTTGTGCAGATTATGCAGCCGGACCCAGTGGACACCGTTAGAGGGAGTATCCTTCAGTCCACGCAGGCGACATCGAGGTAGACCCGCAGACGTTCGTGGGCCCTGACATCACCTTATATCCTTCCTTTCTGTCATTTTTTTGTATTTCCAGATAGATGTATCACTTTATTTCAAACAGTTCTTTTAGCCAAATCTTAGTCTGGTTCGTGAGGTTGTGAATCCATTTCTGGGTTTTGTACTTAAAGGGATTTCTACGAGATTGGCTATTTTAGTTTAGAATCTATTAACCTCCGTATTGTTATCATGCTTATTTAGTTAGAGTTTATTGTTTTAATTGTTATTATGTCAATTCATTTAAAATATTGGCTTGTCTAGCGGGTTCAACGTTAGACGCCATCACAGCCTGAAGGTGGGATTTCGGGTCGTGACAGTGACACAGACACCCCGGTGAGAAGGTGTGAGAGGTTGACATTGGAGAGACTATGGAGTGGTAGAGGTAGGCCAAAGAAGAGGTGGGGAGAGGTGATTAGTCAAGACATGGCGCAGCTTCAGCTGACTGAGGACATGACCCTTGATATGAAGGTATGGAGGTCGAGGATTAGGGTAGTAGAGTCGGTAGTCTGGAGTGTTCATAACAGTAGTATTGGCACACAATTTCGCTTTCTATTGGTAGTAAGTTTTTATGACTATCCGTTGTTTCCTTTCATTGTTGATCACCTTACTATCTTGTTATTTTTATTCTGCTTTTATATATTTTTTCGTACTGTCCCTTCTTGTCTATATTTTCATTAATGGGGTTCTTATGCTTTCCTAAGCCGAGGGTTTATTGGAAATAGCCTCTCTATCTTCACAACGTAGGGTAAGATCTGTACACACTACCCTCCCCATACCCCACGGTGTGGATAATACTAGGTATGTTGTTGTTCTTGTTGTGTTAATTGTTTTTAACAAAATTGTTATGTTACATAAATAAGGAAAATAATTTATTAGGACTTTTTATATAGTTCAAAATAGGAAGAATTTAATATACAAAATAATTAACCTAAATTGTAGGAAATTAATTAAATAATTATTCTTAAATATTAGAAAAATAATCAGATCACCATTTTGTCTAATGGGAACTATATTTTAAAATAACAAAAAAAAAAACGAACGTCATTTCGCTAAGGGCCTTATGCTTTTAATATAGTATAGATATAGATATATGTTACGACCCAAAATCCGCTAAAAGTCGTGATGAACACCGCCGTCAGGCAAGCCAACGGTGATCTATCAATGCAGGCCACGTGATCTATCAACTTACTTACTCATTTTAGTAATTTGAAATCTATTTTCATTAATTATATAGTATAAAACTAAAATTTACAGAATAAATTATCATATTTACACGAACTACAATGTTGACAACCTGTAGAAACCCTCGAAAATCCAGTAGTGCAAGAGCATTAACTAGGAAATATGTACAAATTAGACAGGAAATGTAAATAACTCTGATGGAGACTCCGTATGTTGTGGACTCATAACACGGGATGCGGCTCACCTAAGTCCCCGCGATAGCCGCGCCTCTGCGCCCACAAGATCACTAGACATATATGTACCTGCATAAAATGTGCAGCAAGTGTAGCGTGAGTATGTAAATCAATGCGTACCCAGTAAGTATCTAGTCTAACCTTGAAGAAGTAGTGACGAGAGGTCGGATTCGACACTTACTATGGCTAACAATAAAGTACCGAAATTTTAGTTAGGCATGGATTATATAAATACAGCCGAAAATTCAATAACAAGAAATAAATAAACAACTCTTCCACTGATAGTAAATCCAAAATTTAAGTTTCATTATTTAACAAATTAATATTTCAACCCAAAAAAACAGTATCAATTATAATTAGACTCCAAGAATCTTTACGCACAAATTATGCTGAGGTCGTACGGTCCGATCCAACATACAAAATATAAATTGTGCACTCGTGAGGGTCGTATGGCACGAACCGTAGATGCATCTATCTGCTACCGAGGCGTTCGACCCTCTCCACAAGAAGAGAAAATATATTAAAACAATTGATTCAAGATTATTAAGGGGCTAATATTCAAAGAAATACCAAATTCTCATTAACGGACAAATGACCCGTCCAAAACTCAAGTAAATGAAGTTTAACCTTTTACAATTTCTTTATCAAGTTCCAATATGATATACGCAATTAGATTAACAAGAAGGATGCAAACAACGCAAGTATAACATGATTTGGGTCCTAGACTACTCGGACTTAGGCATAATCAGTAGCTAAGTACGGACTCTCGACACCTCGTGCGTACGCAGCCCCACAAATAGAAGCACATAATAATTTGATTTACCTATGGGGTTAATTCCCTGTTACAAGGTTAGAAAAGAGGCTTACCTCGCTCCGAAGTTCCATAACCGGCTTCAAAGCTCTTCTAACAACTCAAACCGATGCCCATCGCTCCAAAACTAGTTAACCAATGTAAGATTCCATAAATATATACTCTAATACTCGTTACAATCCAATTTATAACAATTTCCAACTTCTCCCCAAAAGTTAATAAAGTCACCCTCGGCCCCACGTGCCCGAATTTCGAAACATTCCGAAGAAAGTCGCAACCCATACATTAGGAACTCAAATATATAATTTATTCTCAATTACATGCCCAAATTCGTGGTCAAAATCCAAAAATACCAATTTCTAAATTTTCTACCGAAACCCTAAATTTCCACTAATTTTCATGAATTTCTATGTTAAAATCTATATATAATCCAAGTATTGAACTTGCAATAGGTGAGAATCACTTACCTTACATTAGATTGTGAAAATACCCCCTTGAAGAGATCTAAATATCGCCCAAGCCGTGTAGAAAATGGGTGAAATAAACCTGAACCCCGTTTTTAAACCATTCATTTAGGCACAGTCGCCCCATCATCGCGTTCGCGACCAAGGCCACACGTTCGCGAAGGCCCAAATGCCACTGCCAAAATCTCTCCTTCACGATCGTGACCAGAAGGACGCGTTCGCGAAGCCTTCCGTCCTCATTACTTTGTGTTCGCATGGTAAGCCTAGTGTTCGTGAAGGCTAAACGGCTCCAGGGCCCAGCTCCCTTTTCCTTCTACGCGTTCGCGTAGGGTTTCGGATAAGAAGAAAGAAGAGAGCACATATAAAAATCGAAAGAAGAGACTTCTAGATACTTATATTTATACTAGGGGCAGAATTGTAAACACACTACCCTATTTACATAGGATGTAAACCCGTAAAGTTATAAATACACGTGGGACAAACCTTGACCAGATATGGACTTAAACTAACTAATAAGGCTAACTAATAAGTAGCTTGTATCCAAGATCATGTAATGCAGTATTTGGAATCAATTGGAGCGTAGGTAAGTGGGCTGTATTCAAGATCATGTAACGCCAACACATTGAAAAAGAAAGATGAATTCAAATCGGTAGTTCACTTCAACATCTCAAAATGACATACATTAATTCAATAATACAACTCGTCAGTTACATAAATTCGATCAAATAAAACTAGTAAATTCAGCCACTTACATATGCTTTGTTTCAGAAAAATAAAGCAGCGTATTTGCACATTGAATCTAGTAAGTCACTAGTCTATCAATCAGCTCAAGAAAGTTAATAAAAAGACGAAAAAGAACCATAAAAATTAGAAATTACTGGACACAGAGATGGCGATTGCAGCAAATTTTCTTACTTCTTCCCCCAAAAAACTAAATCATAGTTATTGGAAGAAGTAATTCTTACATTATACAAACAATATGAATATGAATATGAAAATTTAAAAGGCAGATAAATAAATATGAATATGAAAATAAGATAAATAAATAAAATGAATTACAATAAAGAAAAGAGAGATGGGGTTGAAGGAAGGAAGTAAACATAATTGAATTTTGAGTGACAAGTGAATTGCATGAAAGGACGAGTTATTCATTTGTACGGTGTGTTTTTTAAACTTTGATAATGAAAAAGGTAAATTGGTGTAGATCATACCTATCTAGAATAGGTATTAACATCGATTTGATATGCCTGGTTTGCAAACAAGGGGAAGAAATAATGCATCATATATTTTCGAATTGTAACAATATTCATAATTTGTGAAACACTTATGGGATAACTTATACCCCTTCAGATAATAAAAACCACTAGATTGATTATATAAGAAGCATAAATTATGCTTTCTCACATTAATACCTTCACTAGGGAGATGTTTTTCCTTTTGCAATATGGCATATGAAAAAATAGAAACCACAACAACCATAACAATACCACTTGTCATGTAGAATGGTTCACTATTACTAACCAAGCACTAGAATACAAGCTTATGACTGAAAAAAGAACGACTAACACCACCCACAAAGCAATTAGAGTAACTTGGAATAAGCCTCCAAAGGGGTGGCTCAAGCTAAACATAGATGGAGCCTTCAACAAAAACAAATGACAGGGAGGTATTGGCGGTGTAATAAGAAACAATGCACGTTCCTGGATTATGGGATTCAACAAAACGGTGTCAATATTGACTGCTACTCAAGTGAATCTCTAAGCCTTCTAGTAGGGTCTACATGCGATATTGGATCACAACCTATTTCCAATGGAAATAAAGATAGATGTATCTAAGGTGATGAGCATGCTGAATCACCATACTTACGCTAACTTAGTTAATGATTGCAGGTGGTTGTTGCACCAGGAACGACAAAGGGGCCTATTAACTCTCACACATAGCTTCAGACAAGGAAATGAAGTGTCGCACATTTTGTCTAGGGAAGCATTAATGCAGTCCAACATTAATGCCACGACCCTAAATCCACTAGTCGTGATAGCACCTAACCCAACCCGCTAGGTAAGCCAACTAATAACTATCCAATTCCAATAATATTAACAAAATAGTTAAACGAAAGTAATTTACTGGATTTTATACATTTCCAAGGACATGTAGTACAAATCTTGAGCGTCTAAGAATAGAATTTACAAAGTTGAAATGAAATAATTCATCGTCTGTCTGAAAAATAAATAAATAGAATTTATAGATCTAATGCTACCACGAATAAGGGCAGCTTCAACCGGAACGCGGGTACATCTTTAATCTAGCTACCATCGAAGGCAGCAACATCAGCAGACAACATCTGCACTGTGATGATCCAAAAGGTCATTTTATAAATTAAGACCCAATTCTAGGCTTATTAGTCATAAAAAGACTAATTTTAATTACCTCAAATTTGCATGCATAGTCCCGGCATGAAACCGGAAAGCGTTTATGTGAAAATATGAGAAATAGTAATTTCTAATGTTAAAAATTGATTTTAGTTGACTTTGGTCAATATTTTTGGTAAACGGACCCGGATCTGTGTTCCGACGATCCTGGGAGATCCGCAGTAAAATATGGGACTTGGGCGTATGCCCGAAATTGAATTCCGAGGTCCTAGCCTTAGAAAATATATTTTGAAGAAAATTGTTCTGCTGGTTAATTCAAGAAATAAAGAAATGAAATAATATGTAAAATTGATGATATCGGGCCCGTATTTTGGTTCCGGAGCCAGGAACAAGTTTGTGATGATATTTAAGTCCTATTTGTGAAATTTGATGAGAATCGAAGTTGATTTGATGTAATTTGGACATCCGGTTGAAAAGTTAAAAATTTGAGTGTTCTTGAGGGAATCTTGAGTTTTGAGGTTAAATATGTAGATTTTTATGTTATTTTAATGATTTTGATCGCACGAGCAAGTCCGTATGATATTTTTAGACTTGCGTGCATATTTGGTTTGGAGCCCCGAGGGCTCAAGTGAGTTTCGGGTAGGCTACGGAGTGTCTAGACTTAGAAAAAAATACCCAATAGCTGAACATCTGGTGTTGGAGGCCTCAAATCTCACAAATGCGAGATCGGGCTTCACATTTGCGAAGTCAATGGCCAGCCTCAGATCTCGCAAATGCAAGATTCTGGGTCGCAATTGCGAAGCGCCTTTTGTCGCAAATGCGACATTTTTTATCGCATTCGCGATAATTCCCGGAAATTTTAGGGAATTATTGAAATATTATGATGTCACTATGTTATATCATCCCGAGAAGGCAAATGCGGTGGTCGATGCATTGAGTAGGAAGTCGGTGAGTATGGGCAACCTTGCATTTATTCTAGTTGGGGAGAGACTGTTGGCTTCAGATATTCAGACTTTGGCTAATCGGTTCGTGAGGTTGGATATTTCGCCCGGCAATGTTTTAGCTTGTACAGCCGCTCGGTCTTCTTTAATTGAGCGTATCAGAGAGCGGCAGGATGATGACCCACATTTTATGGTTCTTAGGGACACAGTTTGGCACGGTGGTGCCAAGAAGGTTACAGTTGGAGATGACTGTGTTTTGAGGATGTAGAGTCGTATATGTGTGCCCAATGTTGATGGCCTTCGTGAGTTGATTCTGAGGAAGCTCACAGTTCTAAGTATTCCATTCACCCAGGTGAAACCAAAATGTACCAGGACTTGAGGCAACATTATTGGTGGAGAAGGATGAAAAAGGACATTGTTGCTTATGTGGCTCGTTGTTTGAATTGCCAACATGTGAAATATGAGCATCAACGACCTGGTGGTTGCTTCAGCAGATAGAGATTCTTGAGTGAAAGTGGGAGCGTATCACTATGGACTTCGTTGTTGGACTCCCACGGACACAGAGGAAATTTGACGCAGTTGGGGTTATTGTGGATAGGCTAACTAAATCAGCACATTTCATTCCAGTGGCAAGTACTTATACTTCGGAGATGTTGGCTGAAATATATATTCAGGAGATTATTCGCCTTCATGGTGCACCCGTGTCTATTATTTCTGATCGGGAGTTTACCTCGCACTTTTGGAGGGCAGTTCAGCGTGAGTTGGGTACCCGAGTTTAATTGAGCACAGCATTCCATCCTCAGACGGACGGGCAGTTCGGGCATACTATTCATATTTTAGAGGATATGCTACGCGCTTGTGTTATTGACTTTGGAGGTTCTTGGGATCAGTTCTTGTCGTTAGCCGAGTTTGCCTATAATAATAGTTATCAGTCGAGCATACAGATGGCTCCCTATGAGGCATTATATGGGAGACGGTGTAGATCTCAAGCTGGATGGTTTGAGCCTGGAGAAGCTCGGTTATTGGGTACAGACTTAGTGCAGGAGACCTTAGATAAGGTCAAGATTATTTAAGATCGACTTCGTGCAGCTCAGTCTTGGCAAAAGAGTTATGTCGATCGCAAGGTTCGAGATGTAGCATTCATGGTTGGAGAGAGAGTATTGCTTCGGTTACCACCCATGAAGGGTGTTATGAGATTTGGGAAAAAGGGTAAGTTGAGCCCCATTCGGGCCTTTTGAGATTCTTGATAGAGTGGGGGAGGTAGCTTATAGACATGCGTTACCTCCAGGGTTATCCTCAGTTCATCAGGTATTCCATGTGTCTATGCTCCGAAAATATCATGGTGACCCGTCCCACGTGTTAGATTTCAGTTCTGTCCAATTGGACAAGGATTTGACTTATGAGGAGGAGCTGGTGGCCATTTTAGACCGACAAGTTCGTTAGTTGAGGTCAGAGAGTTATCCTTCAGTTCGAGTGTAGTGGAAGGGTCAGCCCGTTGAGGCAGCTACTTGGAGTCCGATTCGGACATGCAGAGTAAATATCCACACTTGTTTGCCAATTCAGGTAATTTTCTATGTCCATTCGAGGACGAACGTTTGTTTTAGATGTGGAGATTGGGATGACCAAAAGGGTCATTTTATGAATTAAGACCCAATTCTAGGCTTATTAGCCATAAAAAGACTAATTTTAATTACCTCGATTTGTTTGTGCAGTCCGGGCGTAAAACCGAAAAGCTTTTATGTGAAAATATGAGAAATAATAATTTCTAGAGTTAAAATTTGGTTTTAGTTGACTTTGGTCAATATTTTTGGCAAATGGACCAGGATATGTGTTCCGACGATCCCGGGAGGTCCCCAGTAAAATATGGGAATTGGGTGTATACCTAGAATTGAATTCCGAGGTCCCTAGCCTTAGAAAATATTTTTTGAAGAAAATTGTTCTGTTGGTTATTTCAAGAAATAAAGAAATCAAATAATATGTGAAATTGATGATATTGGGCCTGTATTTTGGTTCCGGAGCTCGGAACAAGTTTGTTATGATATTTAAGTTCTATCTGTGAAATTTGATGAGAATCGGAGTTGATTTGATGTAATTTGGGCATCCGGTTGAGGTTAGAAATTTGAGTGTTCTTGAGGGAATCTTGAGTTTTGAGGTTAAATCTGTAGATTTTGATGTTATTTTGATGATTTGATCGCACGAGCAAGTCTGTATGATATTTTTAGACTTTTGTGCATGTTTGGTTTGGAGCCCCGAGGGCTCGGGTGAGTTTCGGGTAGGCTACAGAGTGTCTAGACTTAGAAAAAAAATACCCAACAGCTGAACATCTGGTGTTGCAGGCCTCAGATCTCGCAAATGCGAGATCGAGCTTCGCATTTGCGAAATCAATGGCCAGCCTCAGATCTCGCAAATGCGACATTTTTTATCGCATTTGCGATAATTCCCGAAAATCTTAGGGTTCGCAAATGCGAACTCCAATTCGCAAATGCGAGACCCGCAACCTGTTATATCAGATTTTTGACGAGTTTTTCGCTTCTTTTTCAATTCTCTCAAACCTTAAACCTCCATAGGCGATTTTGCAAAGACCCAAACTTCTCCAAACCATTGGTAAGTGATCTCCAACTAATTCTTTTCAATTCCTAACAACTTTTAACAAGATTACCACCAAAATTTTAGAGTTTTCATGGTAAAAATTGGGTTTTTGGGTAGAACTTAGGAATTTCAAAATTTGTGGAATTAGACCTCAAATTTAGGTAGGATTCCAATACCAATTGCATATATGAGCTCGGGGGACATTGAGTAAACGGGTTTTGGTCCGAACATCGAGTTTAGACCAAGCGGGTCCGGGATCGATTTTTGTATTTTGATAAGAAAACACAGGAAAGCCATAGTTTTTTCAATAAAGTTGATTCCTTTAGGCTATGATTGATGATATTTAACCAATTGTGATTAGATTCAAGCGGATTAGAAGCAAATTCTAAATGAAAGGCAGTGCTAGAGCAGTGAATTGCTTGTGAGATCGAGGTAAGTGCTTGGTTTAACCTTTACTTGAGGGAATAAGAATCCCCAACCTGATTGTTATGTGTAATTGCTTGTGTGTGGTGTATAGGTGAGGTGACGAGTACCTATGCACTACCAAATTATTGTTTAACATGATCCCTTCCCCGTTTCCAATTATTTTCTTCTTGGCTTAAGTGTTTTATGATCATTGAGGTGTACATGGCCATTTGGTTTCATTAAATTATTGTCAATTATGTTAGAAGTGTTGGTTGTTTCCTTGGTTTTGATATGATACATAAAGATTGAGTTGGATGATAGTGTTACAATATTTACATATGTTCTGGGTGGCTTCGTTATGAAATGATATTGGATAAAGTTTATGAGTTGTATTGTTTTCTGTTTACAATTGTTGAGACAAAAATGTTGTGAAAGGCTTGGCCTGAATTGTGAAAGTTTTCATAAATAAATAAACTGATATGATATGTCTGGTGGGAGCGGGTTGCACACCGCAACAAGGATTAATAAGGGTGGACAAGTGGGATCGGGTTGCACGCCGCAATAGGTGTAATAAGGGTGATATATATAGGGAGGTGTAATAAGGGTGGACAAGTGGGAGCGGGTTGCACACCGCAACAAGGAGCAATAAGGGAGGACACCTATGTTTTACTGATTTTTCAAGAAAAAGTGAAGATTTGAAAAATTACTATTTTACTCTACTACTTTACGTATTTTACACTTACTTTTATTTTTAAAGTCAAGATTCTGGAAATTTTAGAAATAAATGTGAGAATTTGGTTATATCTGAGGTCTGGAATAGGCAATTGAGTTATTTTGTTTATTGTTACAGTTTATTTTTCTTGTTTTGGTTAGAATTGTTTTCTATATATATATATATATATATATATATATATATATATATATATATATATATATATATATATATATATATATATATATATATATATATATATATATATATATATATATATATTGTAACAGGTTATGTTACATTGCCCCGCCTTAGTCTCGTTACTACTTCGTCGAGGTTAGGCTCGACACTTACTCAGTATATGGGGTCGGTTGTGCTGATACTACACTCTGCACTATTTTGTGCAGATCCAAGTACCGGCCAGCGTTAGGAGATCTTAGTAGCCCGTATTCATCATTCGGAGACACGAGGTAGATCTGCTGGCGTCTGCAGATTCCTGGAGTCTTCTCCTAGTTTTATAGACACTGTTTTATTATTTTCGAAACATATATATTAATTCTTTCAGCCCATTATTGGTACTATTCTTAATGGTTCGTGAATTGTGACACCAGACCCTGGGGTAGTCTGATAGTTATATATTTAGATAGTGGCTCGGCTTAATTATTCATTTATTATTTTATTCGTGACTTTATGCGTCGGAATTAATAAATTTAGTTAAATTGTGAGTTTTTTTGTTATAATTAAACAGACTTTGATGGAAATTAATTAAATACTAACATTGGTTTGCCTAGAAAGTGTGGTGTTAGGCGCCATCACGATCCATAAGGTTGGGAATTTGGGTCGTGACATGCACGCAAGGTGCAGAAGTGTAGTATGAGTACAACCGACCCCATGTACTCAGTAAGTAACAAACCTAACCTTAGGTTGAAAGTAGTGACGAGCTAACACAAGGTCTAGTCCAATACCGGTATTCCACGACAGTTCATAACAACATAATACAAGTAATAAAAGATGCTTCTCTTAAGTAAAGTGCCCAACTCGTTCACAGTTCCAGAAAATAGGCATGCTCTTCAAGTATTTTAGTGAAAACTCAAATCTTTTACCGAAATGCCAAACATACGAGTAAGTTTGAAAACCGTAATCTTCCAAATATCCTTTCCACAATAAATAAAATTGTTTCATTTTCTTTCGGATAACAAGTATAAAATACCTCTCTATGCCCACATATCAATGAGTATAATAAGCCATGAATGACGTTAAGGCTGTTCATTTGGATCGGATATCCGAAATCCGAACCGATCCATTCAATTTCGGATTTCGGATTTCAGATTGGACCGGATTTCGGATTGTGTTTATAAAAATTTTGGATTTCGGATCGGATTCGGATTGGTATATTTTAATCTGATCCGATCCGAAATCCGAAATTATTAGGCAATGTATAAATACTACACTTTAATTTCGGATAGTCAGTACTTTCTTTACATCTTCCTCCAAGTTATTACCTTTACAATTGCTAGAGTTAGCTATATTGGCACCATAGTACTCTCATAATTGTATTAACATGAATTTTTCTTAATGCATTGCCTCTTTTACAAAGAAAATATACATATTACTTTGCAACATTGAGGAATTTACGATCCGAAATCCGATCCGATCCAAACTTTAAAATACGAATCCGATCCGATATAATTCGGATCGGATTCGGATTGAATTTTCTAGAATCCGAAATCCGAAATCCGAATCCGAAATGTGCTAAATCCGATCCAATCTGATCCGTGCACAGCCCTAAATGACGTGATACTGTTTAGCATGAGGAAAGAAATTCATTTCTATGCATGTATGTCAAGTGTACATGCAAATGCCATGTATCTCAGAGAAGAAGCATGTACTCACACTATCAGAGTACTCAATCTCACTGTCTCGCATCCTCTCTCACTATGCTAAATCGTCATTACACTAAATCACTCAGCACTGTATACTAATTGTTGAGGCGTGCAGCCAGACCCACATATATATAGTCGACTGCGCTCACTGGGGGTGTGCAGACTCCGGAGGGGCTCCTAAAGCCCAAGCACTATAATCTGCACAAACAACTCACATGTTCACGGACAACTCACGTGCTATAATATCAATATCTGGTCCACACGGGCAACTCACGTGCTATAGTGTCAATATTGGGATCCGCACGGATAACTCACGTGTTTCACGGACGACTCACGTGCTATAGTATCAATATCCTTATAAACAGGCCCCCAACCTCACTCAGTCATCAATCTCTCTAGTCTCGGGGGTGATACCACGTTACCATACACATACCCGGGGGTGATCCCACGTCACCCTATTGGTACGATAACACGACATAACTAAAATTTCTCAATTCAACCTAGACCATAAGCCTTAGAATCCAATTTCTTTCCAGTATTCGAAATTCCTTATAAGATCTGCATCTCGCAACCTACACGATGTATAAGTCTGAACAAGCGGAACCAAGCCACAACCATATCCCAAGCTACAATTGCATGATATATCGCATAACTTAGATACTCGAAGCAATGATTTCTAAACACAACAACTGCTCAAACAACCCAATGCCGGTTATAAACCTCACATCTAACAAAAAAAACACTCTTAAACCTTCGTACACTACCGATAATGAAAGAACACGCGGAAACTCATAACCATTCATCAAATCAACAATCCATGGAGCTCCCTCTCCTTCAACAAGAACTATAGCCAATTCCTAAGCCGACTTCCGATATTATCCTTCTAAATATACCACAATCAAATTCGATAGCCCCCATCCTAGATCTGACGACTTCTGTAACGACCCGACCGGTCGTTTTGAGATCCAGCGCGTCGTTCAGTAGTTGGGAGTCATGA
>ML273624.1:1756-20007 GCA_005239495.1 Nicotiana undulata
ATGGAGTCTCACTACTAACATCCCTCACAAACGCAAGATAAGATTCACACCCTTTCTCAACCATACGCTGAGCCTTTAAATAAGAAATCACTCTGCTAGGCACATGCTCTATAGACCCCCTCCACTCAACTCTCAGAACTCCGGGCATAGCTGAGGTAACGGTCTTAGCGTGATAATCAAGAATCGCATGACATGGGGATAACCAATACATGCCAAGAATTACATCAAAATCTACCATACTTAGTAACATCAAGTCCACTCGGGTCTCCAGACCCCCAATAGATATAACACACGACCGATACACACGGTCCACAACANTGGCCTCTAGCTGCCTGACCACCACCCCTAGTGGCCTGGGTAGGTAGTGAAATAACTGGGGCTGAAGCCGAGGGCTGGACCCTCTGTTGAGCTGAACTATTAGGACGACGGAGACACTGCCTCCACTCATGTCCGAACTCTCCACACTCATAATAATTACCTGGAGCCGGAGATGAAAACTGACGAAAACCCCTACCGCCGTGATAACCACCAGACAAACCCTGATAAGATAATGCTCGGGCAGAGCTCTGAGCTGAAAGGGCACTAAAAGATGAACGTCCCTGATGAGCATTGCGAGGACCCTGCCCCGACGATACCCCATTGTATGCTGGGCGAACTGACTGTGGAGGTCTAAATGAACGACCTATGTTAGGCTGAAATTGCCCTCTGGAAGGGGCACCACTGAAATTTCCTGATCCCCGAGGCCTCTTGACCTTTCTTTCCTAACGATCCTGCCTACGAACCGACTCAATATCCCGAGCAATGTCCACAACCTGTTCAAATGTAACTCCGGACACCCTCTCTCTGGTCATTAAAATCCGAAGCTGATACGAGATACCATCTACAAACCTCCTAATTCTCACCCTGTCAGTAGGGACAATCTCAGACGCATGTTTGGCTAACTCAGAAAACCTCATCTCGTACTGGGTAACTGATAATTCTCCCTGGCACAGCTGCTCAAACTGCCTACGCTGCTCCTCTCTGTGGGACTGAGGAACATATTTCTCCATAACGGCTCTTTCTGTCTATGAGGGCCAACTACTCATAACGGCTTCTTACCCATTCGGCGTCGCTGAGCTTGGCTTCTTGTATAATTCTCAAAGATGGAATTTCAACTTCAGTAGGAATGACGGGTTCTGTACCGTATACCAAAATGTAAGGAGTTGACCCAGTTAATGTGCGAACCGCGGTGCGGTATCCCAGTAAGGCGGATGACAGCTTCTCATGCCACTGCTTGCGCTTCTCTATCATCTTTCTTAGTATCTTCTTGATGTTCTTGTTGGCAGCCTCAACGGCTCCATTCATTTGAGGTCTGTACGCTGTAGAAGTCTTGTGCTTGATCTTGAAGGTTTCACACATTACTCTCATCAAATCACTATTGAGATTTGAACCATTATCGGTGATGATTGACTCTAGAACTCCAAACCGGCAAATAATGCGGTCGCGGACAAAATCGGCCACGACTTTCTTAGTAACCGCTTTGTGAGATGCTGCTTCGACCCATTTGGTGAAATAGTCAATGGAAACCAGAATGAACCTGTGGCCGTTGGAGGCGGCAGGCTCGATTGGTCCAATAACGTCCATGCCCCAAGCGGTGAACGCCAAGGGTGAACTTGTTGCATTAAGCTCACTGGGAGGTACCTTTATCATATCCCCATGTATTTGACATCGATGGCATTTGCGGACATACTGGATGCAGTCTGTTTCCATGGTCATCCAAAAATAACCAGCCCGAAGTACCTTCTTTTCAAGAACAAACCCGTTCATGTGAGGACCGCATGTACCAACATGTATTTCCTCCAACAGCTTCGTCGCTTCCTCTGCCTCGACACATCTTAATAAACCCAGATCGGGAGTCCTCCTATATAGGATTCCTCCGCTGTGAAAGAAGTTGTTTGATAATATTTGTAGAGTGCGCTTCTAAGTGGCGTTTGCAAGTTCTAGGTACTCTCCATCTGCCAAGTACTCCTTAATGTCATGAAACCAAGTCTTTCCATCTGCTTCTTCTTCAACGTGCGCAAAGTAAGCCGGCTGAGTGTGAATCCCAACCGGGATAGGATCAATGAAGTTCTTATTTGGGTGTTGGATCATAGATGACAAGGTGCCCAGTGCGTCGGCAAACTCATTCTGGATTCTGGGAACGTGCCGGAATTCAATCTTCGTGAACCTCCTTCTCAATTCCTGCACACGATGTAGGTATAGAAGTATCTTGGAATTCTTGGTCGCCCATTCCCCTTGGACTTGGTGTATCAATAAGTCAGAATCACCGATCATTAATAATTCCTGAACATTCATGTCAATGGCCAAGTTGAGCCCAAAGATGCACGCCTCATATTCAGCCATATTGTTGGTGTAGCGGAATTTGAGTTTGGCGGATACCGGGTAATGCTGACCAGTTTCTGAAATTAAGACTGCTCCAATACCAACGCCCTTGAAGTTTGCGGCCCCATCAAAGAACATCCTCCAACCGTCGTAGGATTCTGCAATTTCCTCTCCTACGAATTATACTTCCTCATCAGGAAAATACGTTTTTAAGGGTTCGTATTCTCCGTCCACAGGATTCTCAGCAAGATGATCAGCTAATGCTTGTCCCTTGACTACCTTCTGAGTTACGTAAATGATGTCGAACTCACTTAACAGGATCTGCCATTTAGCCAGCTTGCCAGTGGGCATAGGTTTCTGAAAGATGTACTTGAGCGGATCCATCCTTGATATGAGATACGTTTTGTAGGCACAGAAATAATGCCTCAGCTTCTATGCGACCCAAGTCAAAGCACAACCGGTGCGCTCTAATAGAGAATATCGGGCCTCATACGGAGTGAACTTCTTGCTGAGGTAGTAAATTGCTTGCTCCTTCCTTCCTGTTTCATCATGTTGCCCGAGAACGCAACCGAAAGCTCCATCTAATATAGCCAGGTAGAGTAATAGGGGTTTACCCAGCTCTAGGGGTACCAAGACTGGTGGTGTTGCGAGGTACTCCTTGATTCTGTCGAAGGCTTTTTGACAATCCTCAGTCTATTTGGTGGCATCATCCTTTCTTAGCATTTTGAAGATTGATTCACAAATTACGGTAGACTGGGCTATGAACCGGCTGATATAATTGAGCCTTCCTAGAAACCTCATAACATCCTTCTTGTTCTTTGGTGGAGACAATTCTTGGATGGCTTTGACCTTTGATGGATCTAGCTCTATTCCTCGACGACTGACGATGAACCCTAGCATCTTGCCGGCAGGAACCCCGAACGCACACTTTGCAGGGTTAAGTTTCAGATTGTACTCCTTAACCTGTTGAAGAACTTTCTCAAATCTTCCATGTGATCAGCAGCTTTCTTTGATTTGATGATGATGTCGTCCACGTATACCTCGATCTCCTTGTGAATCATGTCATGGAATATAGTAGTCATGGCTCTCATGTAAGTGGCCCCTGCATTCTTCAGACCGAATGGAATCATCTTGTAACAATACACTCCCCACGGCGTAATGAATGCCGTTTTCTCAGCATCTTCCTCGTCCATCCAAATCTGATGGTAACCATCAAAACAATCTACAAAGGACTGCAGCTCGTGCTTGGCACAGTTGTCAATTAAGATGTGTATGTTCGGCAGGGGGAAGTCGTGTTTCGGACTGGCCCGATTGAGATCCCGGTAGTCGATGCAGACTCTGACCTTCCCATCTTTCTTTGTTACAAGCACAATGTTGGCTAACCATGTAGGATATTCAACCACTCGGAGAACCCTGGCATTGATCTGTTTTGTGACCTCCTCTTTGATTTTCAAGCTCATGTCTGGTTTGAACTTCCTGAGCTTTTGCTTCACTGGTGGGCATGTTGGATTGGTTGGCAGTTTGTGGGCCACAATAGATATACTGAGGCCAGTCATGTCATCATATGACCAGGCGAATATGTACTCATACTACATTAAAAATTCCGTATATTCCTCATTTTCTGACGGTGACAGATGAATGTTGATGCGTGTTTCTTTGACGTTCTATGCGTTTCCCAAGTTGTCGACCTCAGTCTCGTCCAAGTTAAACTTAGGTCTATTCTCAAAATTCTCGACTTCTTTAATAATATCCTCAGGTATATCATCCTCGTCTGACTCGGAATCCATTTGTTGCGTTACCTTATTGCAGGTCACAGTCGTCGGTTCATCAAGATAAGTAATAGTAGTGTTGTATAAAGTAAAGTAATGGGAGGAAAACAGTAACAAATAAATATAAGTAGATGTAAGATTTATAAAGAAATTGGAAATGCTTTGATAAATTGAGTAATTGTTTGAACATAAGAGCTCTTTCTTGCAGAAATTAAAAATGCGAAAAGGAAGAAAATTCTTTAAATAAATAAACTGTAAATAATGCTTGTTTTGTTAGCCTTGCTACCCCGAGGCTCGACGGGCTTTGGTTGTCCTGACGGACCAATTGTTGAGATGTGATTCCTTGCTCACGACTAGTATGGAAGGGCCTTCCTCCCTCTCCTCTTCAATAATGACACAGCAGTCCATATCCTCATCATCCAGAAATAGATCCCTCATTGCTGCTAGCGCTTCCTCCTCGTCTGTACCATATGTGATGTCAGATGGCTGGAAAGTCTACTCTATGCCGGCTATTGGCTGCTCCAATGGGTAGTAGGGGCCATGCCATGGTGGCGACCAGTCCTTGAACTCCTTCCAAGTGTATTCGTACCCTAGACCAAAAGTAGTATCGTGCTTCTTGAGTGTTATTGGCTTTGTTATTCCTTGAATATGCTTACCGAGCTATTTACCCGGCTCGTACCCTTGCCAGTTCAATATGCTTTCGGTCTTACTGCCCCACCACTTGTCTTTGTCAATAGCGTTAACACGATCTATGTTATGATAGATTTCTCCGCCCAACTTCATCCTTCCATCAATGACCGAAAAGGTCTGGCGACCGTATATATGGTTGCTACCGTCGCCATGAATGATTAAATCTTGATGGTTCCATTCAAATTTCACAGCTTGATGTAGGGTGGATGCCACGGCCCCAGCCGCGTGGATCCAAGGTCGTCCCAATAGTAAGTTGTAAGATGCAGGCACATCTATCACTTGGAAATCTACATCGAACCAAGTTGGTCCCATCTGCAAGTACAAGGTGATTTCTACCATGGTGGACCTTTGCAAATCGCCGAAGGCCTTTACGTTGATCTCTCCTTCCTTTATCTCATGTAGACTCTTGCCCAATCTCTTGAGTGTGACCAGCGGACAGATGTTGAGACTGGAACCTCCGTCAATTAGGATCCTTGTGATGAAATGATCCTCACATTGTACGGTGATGTGTAGTGCTCTATTATGCCCTAGCCCCTCGGCCGGTAGCTCATCTTCATGGAAAGTGATATTGTGACTCTCCAGTATCTGGCCCACCATGTTAGCCATTTCCCCACTGGTGATATTGTCTGGCATGTATGCTTCACTCAGTACCCTTAGCAAAGCATTCCTGTGAGTTTCAGAGTTTTGTAACAGGGAGAGGATGGATATCTAAGCTAGCGTTTTGTTCAACTGGTCGAGGACTGAGTATTCCATAGCTTGTATCTTTCTCCACTGATCATCAAAACCTATTTCAATTATGGGGGGACGATTGTTGGCCTGCTTGCTAGACTCGATTAAATGCTCAGGGGTATAAACTCTACCAGTTCTTGTCATACCCTGTGCAACGATGGCTTCTTCAGACTTGCCTTTTCCTTTCCTCCTTGCTTCAACGGTATAGTCCCACGGAATGGCGTCTGAATAAAAGGGTGTCGTTGTTGACATTGCCACTGGAATAGCTGTGGTCATTCTTATTCTTCCCAGAGTATATGTTATAGATGGCCGGATTGCAACTTTGAGCGGTCTCACAAAACTCGACTTCGATCGGCCCTGGGGATTTTCCCTCGGCGGGTGGCCTTGATTCAAACTCAAGTGAAATGGACATGTTTACCTCAACTTTCTCAGATGGCTGCATCTGGACCACGATCGAATTAAGAGTAATTGCAGGCTTCTTCGGATCACCCTCTGCAATCAGCCCAATCATTCCCTCGGGATCCCAGTCATCATCAACCTAAATCATGTGGAAACCACCCTTAAGGTCAGGCAGTGGATTATTGCGAACATTAGGAGCAGGGTCCTTGGCTACAATGATCTTGTTATCTATGAGGGTCTGTATCTTGTCTTTCAAGGAACGGAATTCCTCGATGGTGTGTCCCTTCATGCCGAAGTGGTAAGCACAGGTTTTGTTTGGGTTGACACACTGAGATGGGTTCTCAAGGATGACAGCAGTGATGGGTGTGACATAACCTACGGCTTTAAGCTTTTCATATAATTGGTCAATGGGTTCAGCTATGGAAGTATATTGTTTTGGTGGACGACGGTCGAAGTTTGGGAGAGGTCTCGGGAAGTTTTGGTGATTAGGTGGTGAGTGATAGTGAGAAGGTTGGGAATTGTAGGCATTATAGATGGAAGTTGGTTGGGAGTATCTGGGTGAGGTAGGCTGATATGTGGGTGGTGGAGCTTGGTAGGCGGGTGAGGCTGTCTGGTATTGAGGTGAAGGTGCTTGGTAACTTGGAGCTGGTTGGTATGTGAAGGAAGGTGCGGGGTATACTTGATATTTGGGAGGGGACTTAGCTTGTTGTGCCACCATCAAGGCTCCTACATCCCTTTTCTTGGACACACCACCGGATTGCAGATCTTTGTTGGTAGCATGTAAGGCTTCAAAGTTAGTAACCATACCGATTTTGATGCCTTCCTCGATTCTCTCTCCCAACTTGATGATATTAGAAAACTTGTGCCCTTCGACCATCATCAGCCGCTCATAGTACTGAGGATCCTGAGCGCGCACGAAGAATTTCTTCATCTGCTCTTCTTCCAAGGCTGGCCTGACCTTAGCAGCCTCTGACCTCCAACGAGTAGCATACTCGCGAAAGGTCTCAATTGGTTTCTTCTTCAAGTTTTGGATGTAGAAAACATTCGGTGCATTCTCCGTGTTGAATCTGAATCTATCCATGAAATCTGTAGCCATATTCACCCAATTGATCCATTTCTTTGGATCCTGATTGATGTACCAGGATAGTGCATCACCTTTCAAACTCCTCATGAAGAGTTTCATGCGGATCCTTTCATCTTTTCCCGCGCCGACCAATTTGTTGCAGTAAGTCCTCAGATGGACTCTTGGGTCACCAGTACCATCAAACATTTTGAACTTAGGAGGTTTGTACCCCTCGGGCAGTTCAACATCAGGCTATATGCAAAGGTCCTCATAATTCAATCCCTCAACCCCTTTAACTCCTTCGACGCCCTGAACTCGGTTGGTCAATTTCTTGAGTTCCTCGGCCATATTCTTGATGAGCTTGTCCTTCTCGTCAGACTCATAGGTATGTGGTGCGGAATGAGCTACGGTTTCCACATAAATGGGGTTGTCATAAGCCTGGAAGTGGTCTCTCGTCTGATCTTGGGGAGGTGGAGTGTTGTAGTTGCGTGGTGCTGGTGGAACGGGATCTTTGGGGTGATTGGGTTATTTCGGGATGTTTTGGGTTAAAGTGGGGTTCAGAGTATTTGGGAAGTGAACGTCTGGAACGTTGAGGGAGAATGATAGGTGGGCCAAATTCTTGACTTGGTCAAGTTCCTCTTGGAACTTTAGCAACTTCTTCTCTAGTGGAGACATACCCTCGTGCAGAACCTGAATACCCTGACCATCAATGATCTCAACCTGTTCATCCTTGTTGTCTTTTCTAGTACCGCTTGCATTTGCCATTTTAGTTTTACCCTTGCTTTTTCTTTTGGGAGGACTGGGAGGAGGAGTAGGAGGAGGGCCCTTTGATCTGGTGCAATAAGCTGTTGATCCCAGAGTGCACGAACTAACCTTTGGGGAAGGGGAATAACTAACAAATGGCAGTGAAGTTAGTGAAGATTATGAAGAATATTGCGGTAATTTAAACACGTAGTGCGAAAATATAAAACGCATCCTAAGTTGGGGAACCTCTTTATGCCCGAGGTAGGCCTAACGACAAATTAATTTGGGGAACTTAAATACTAAATGCCTCATTTTATTGATAATAAAATAGACGGATCCAACTTGACTCTAAGAATGCGAAAACATAAAATGTCACTAATGGGCAGTGGCCTTGTTACATTAAAAGCAAAGTAAAGACAAATCCTATCTATTTGGCCCCAGAAGGACCTTCCCCAGACTCGGAACCTCTACTTGCCTTGATCAACATTCCCATCTCGCGGAGTCCCAGCAGTAGACAGGTCTTGGCTAGAATTCCCGCTTCAGCTCCCTCGGTCTTTTGACAAGTATCGATCCTCCTAAGGAACCTTTCCTCCAAGTCCACGATGCCTCAATCCAAGTGTGCTAGCCTCTGGGTGGAATTGATAGCCATTTCCTTCCATTCCTCGATCGGATTTTTGTTGGCTATGTGGATTTTGTGATGATCTTCTTCACAGTCACGGAGCCTTTTGCGCATCTTGTTGAACCTAGTTGTTGCCTCGGCTTTCTCTCCTATGACCCTATGTCCTTGAGCGAAACCTGGCTCAATACTTCCTCCCCAGTTATCTTCCAGCCATCCAAGATAGTAAGGAGAGCAACCAGCGTGATACCTGTCAGGTTCTATAGTATCCTTCTCCAACCGGATCTTGCAGTGCCATAATTGCTGAGCTTGACATTTGTGAGGGATATTGTCATCTTGGAAGTTCGCCCTGATATGACTCATTTTCTCGACCCTTGGGATAACTTGCTTCCTCCCTGCCTACCTCATAACTCGGATTGGAACGTAAGGGTATGTCCCTCTAAGACCAATCAATATCAGGAACGGGGTGTCTCTAGTCTGAATGATAAACTCGTCGGTTGGGAACCACTCGAACATCCATTGGATTTGATTTTCGGTCAGATCTCCCAATAACTCAACCCATCCCTTGGCATTCTCTGGCTGTGCAAACATGTCGGGAATGTAGTTCATACGCTTTGGATGATGGAAAGCAATATGATCATCCCAAATTCTCCTATGTATGTCTTGACGGTAGTCACCCCTTTTCAAATGCTCGGTGAGCCAGAGCTGAAGTAGCAGGTTGCAACCCTCAAAATGTTTCTCTCCTCGTTGATAGTTCTCCAAAGCTCGGTATATGTCAGCAACAAACATAGGTACAATGCTGAAATCTTGTCCGTCGATCCCTTCCATCAGAGTCTTGGTAACCATATCCAATCTGGTGTGGATTCTCCCCTTCTTTGTCAGGAAGACCATCAATCCCAAAAAATAGAATATGAAGACGAATACACGGCGGTGAATGTGTCCTATAGAGGTGAGGGTGAACTCTTCCTGATATGTGCGGTAAGACTGACTACGACCATACCTCTCGTACAAATAATCAAAAGGGATGTACGATTCTCCCAAGCAAACTAAATCTGGATTCTTCTTGAGTCCCATCATTTTGAGAAAACCCCGGCCTGTCCAGTTTTCAGGCATTAATAACCCTTGATACTCCCAAGGCAAACCAGCTAAACCCCCTATCTCATCCAGCAGTGGTGTCATCTCATTGTTCCCAAATCGAAAAACTGATCGATCACAATCCCAAAATAAGGTGGCAGCCTCTATCATCATGTTATTAGAATGAATGTCCAAAAGAGAGGGCAAGTTGCCCAGGTGTTTTCTGACTGCAGTTTTGTCACTTGAATGCAAGTCTTCCCATCAATTCAGAAGTTTTGGGTGGATATTGGTGACCATGCCGAATCTGGGGACCTCGTGCAAAATAAACAGGTTAGGCCCTTACCCCCACCGGACTCGACTATTTAATATAAATAGTTAGCAATGAGCATTTAAGTTCTCCAGATAAATGCACGGGACGTGAAGGCATCCTTTTGGTTCCAGGGAAACCCAATGGACTTTGGACAAGGCTATCTTAAAAGCTATTGTGCGGACAACACGTTAGCCTGGCTAGGTTTGACCATGATTCATGCAACATACAATAGAGTAAGGTTTCTATTGGGGTTTTAGACTGGTACCCTTGAGCATACAACTCAAGGGGGAAGGCACGGAACTGTCGACTGCACCGCTGATCGACTAGTTTTACCGCAAATACGCCTTTATGAATTTAGGGGTGATAATATTGGAATAGCGCAACCACTCATTGTAAGCGTTGCTATAGGTTTTGTTTGGCATGAGTGGAATATGAATGCGGAGCATGATATGCAATAATAAGCATTAAAACAGATAGGCATGTATTTTCACATTGAGCAAAACGGTAAAGAAAGGAAATACAACAGTTATAATGGAAAGCGGTTACAAAGAAAACATGAAAATATGTCAGTTACGTTCAGGTGAAATGAATACTTGTAAAAAGTAAACAGTTAAAATAATATAATGGGGAATAGGAAAAGGTGTAAGAATTTAAATGAAAATTAAGGGTCCAAATTCACAAAGCAACTTGTAATGGTATAAGCCTAGAGGAAGATCCCCAGCAGAGTCGCCATGCTGTTGCGCCCCCTTTTTTTATCGCACGGGTTAGGTGCGGAGAGATCGAGTTGATGACATTTTGGACAACTCCCTAAAGGAAGAGGTTTAAGGAAGAGTCACCACCTAACTATTTTTATGGTGCGTTAGGGCACCTAGAGTTGATAACTCATGAACTAGTTTGCACTACCAGAGATTGGGTAAGGGCTTGATATAATCCCAAGGGGAAGGTGTTAGGCACCCCTCAAGATCCACAATTGTGGGTCCCAGCCAAGAAGTTTTGTGAATTTGGACGGTGAGCAAGTAACAAATAAGGTTCACATAAGAGGGGATTTTAAACAAATATGAAAATCTTTAAAGGTTTTGGAATATCATAAACAAAAGAATTGTCCTAGGTTTAAAGTAATACGGATCACTTCA
The DNA here is from genome assembly GCA_005239495.1 of Nicotiana undulata. Classification (NCBI taxonomy): domain Eukaryota; kingdom Viridiplantae; phylum Streptophyta; class Magnoliopsida; order Solanales; family Solanaceae; genus Nicotiana; species Nicotiana undulata. The sequence goes on from ML273624.1 coordinate 12,645, forward strand.
ATGCAATACTCGGTATATCACACCTCGAGGAGGCGGTTACACGTGGTATTAGCGCACCGGTCATCATATCCGTATTCTACCCTTCCCACCCCGTAAGGTTATTTAAAGCGCATGTGTTGGTCACGAAAGCTTATTGCGTGCCATTACCCGTCCCATCTTATAAGTCCTGGAGGGTGTTTAGGACTACTAATCCTACAAGGTAGGAACTAGGCAGAACCCTTAGGTTTAAAGGTCAAAATACTAAGTGACATACAAAAACAAGTAGGACTGCCCATATGAGGGAACATATAAAGGCAAAGAAATAGGCTCATAGATCCCTCCACAAATAGACACGTAGGTAGCACGTCTCATACACAATTAAGGTCTCAAAGTTAAAATAGGAGTTTGAGTTGGAAAGCAGTGGGGTTTCAAGCGTTTGATTTTCTTTTGGAAAACTCAGTAATAAACAAGAAGTTCAGTTAAAAATAGAGCAGTTTAGAGAAGAGTGATTGATTAAAAATCCAGTAGTCTAAGGACAGTATCAAGAGTTGAAAAGTGTGTGACATTTTAGAAACTTTCAATAAAAATAGATGAATAGCTTTAGAGAATCAGTAATCAGAAGCAAAGCAAGATTTTAAATAAACAGAGTACTTTGACAGGCGTGACTTACTTTAAAACCCAATAATTCAAAATAGAAAAAGAACCAAGAGTTTAAAGGAGTTTTAGTAAAAAGAAGAGTGAATGCACAATTTCAAAAATCAGTAATTAGGAACAGAGCAGGAGTTTTTAGAAAGAAATGGAATGAACTTCAGGAAACAAAAGTGAAAGCAGCAAGGTTTTAAGGATTTCAAAAGAGACTAATTAGCCTTAAGACCGTCCAAGTATTGAACGACTTATTTTGGTTTTAGTGCGTATTAGGCCTAAGGTTTGCCTAGGCGTCGTATACATTGCCTACTTTGGAAGGTGAACATGCATAGTTAACTCTGATTTTAAGGGATATACGTTGGAAAAAATGTTGCAGATAGTTTAGCCATATTTTATTAAATTAAGCATGCGAATTAGGCATTTTACGATTGCAACTCAGAGAAATATAAGATCCTAAACAATAGGATATCTAATGCACATAGAGATTCCTAAAACATGGTTTCTAGGATAAATGCAGCGATGACCTTATGCAGTTGATTTTGCTTGTTATTAACTAATCAGAATTAGGAGATGAATGTGATTACATGCTGAAAGTGAAAGACCTAAAACAGGACTCCAAATATGTGAAATGTGTGTCCTATACAAGTTATCTAATGCACAAATAAAGTCTTATAGGCATGTTTTTTACCCATTACCTAAGCTAGGCATGCATAAACCCCATATTCACTATCCAGTCCCAATCATTCGTTTACAAATTATTACAGACTATAATAAATAAATGAATTACAATAATTAAAAAGAAAACAAGAAGTTACTCAATAGGGAGCCTTCACACAGGCCCAATCGTCCAGCCTCACCCCTTTCAATTTCGCAGCCTTACTCAACCTGGGTGCGGCAAAGCTCCCAAAGGCCTTGGTGAAGGCCCTGCCCATTATCAGCACCCAGAAATGTTAACAATCAAACAAATGTGGTAGCCTCAGTGTGTCAAAGTTCAGAGGGAACTCAAGGTCTAGGAATTGTGAAGTGCTTCATATTCCTTTTAAAGGGGAGTTTGAGTTTGAGAAGGAGTTTTGAAATCACACAGTTTCAGAACATAAGAACTTATTAAAAAATGTAGTAACAATAGCTAGTTGTGACTCAATGGAGTACCAGAAAACAATCACAAACAGGGAAAAGAGGTTTACGGGACAAATAATGGTGGCAGCATAACCAATTGGGATTACAGTAACAGATTCATCACATAAAGATACCAAGCATCATACAGTTGCTGCAGAAAACACATAAGGGATGCTAGATAGAACAGGTAGTTACATGCATAGGGCATAAGGAACTACAGGGAAACAGAACAGGAGTTAAGTTAACTAGAAGAAGAAGAGAGATCATAAAAGGATTTAGCATGCTAGTTGCAGGGTAAGCAATAGAAGCACAAAAAAAACAGTAAGAACCTTAAACAAAATTGAAGCATGTTGTTTGGAGTACAGTAATATTAACTAGGATAATTTAGCATGCTAGTTGCAGGGTAAGCAATAGAAGCACAAAAGAAACAGTAAGAACCTTAAACAAAATTGAAGCATGTTGTTTGGAGTACAGTAATATTAACTAGGATATACTAGTGATGCAAGTAAAGAGCAGCAGCAGAGAGTAGCAAATAGCACAGTATTAGCCTTGGCTTAGCAGCCGGCTAATAGTAAGCAGCAAAGAGTAACCATAGAGACAGGAGAGAGAGCCAAGAGAAGCAGAACACAAGAGAGTAGTATAGAGAGAGTTGAGCAATGTTCGACTCATGATACTAATGAAAGAGTAGGAGTATTTATAGCTTTGAAAACATGCAGGAAAATATGGTGACAAGTAAAAGTTTAGCATAAATATGGGAATAATACCAAATCAAAATCAATTAGGACTCGGACTCCCTTTAATTAAGGAGTCACAACTCAAACGGACACAATCAGTACTAAATAAGGAAAGGAATCACTGTGAAAGTGATTTTTTACCATGATAGGGGTAGTAAAGTATAAATCATGCAATTAAGTCTAAGTACATAAATACAAAATTAAGGAAAGTTTGTATTGAATGATTGACAACTTATTTGTGCACATAAAAATAGGGCAGAGTACCATTTTAATTCTGAAAATTGGTTCAAAGAGATACGCATGAGATTGAAAATTACAGAGAATCAGTAATAAATAAGGGAAGTATCACATAAGTAAGGAAGCAATTCAAAATCAGCAAGGAGCTCTACACAAAATCATAGACTTAGGGCATATATCACAGGTTTAACGGGTAATTACACAAAATCAGTATAACTAATCATGTGAACAATCAATAACGGATAGTCAGACTTGATAAATAAAATGTATTGAGCAAAATCAGTCAAAACCCTAAGAACAATTTAGAGCAGGAAGCACAAAGCACATAGACCACACATGAAACCTAGAATGCTCATGAGGGACAGGCAGACATATCAAGCAAGTAAACGTATGTGTCGAAAAGAAAATTAGAAACTAGGTTTCGACTAAAGATTTTAGGGTTTTAGAAAAGAATCAAACAAAGTAAAAACCTAGAATAAACAGGCAAACGTAATAAAAATCGTGAAATAATACTGAGAAATAAGGAGTTAAATCGTTTAAAAGGGGTTCTAAGAACCCTAATTCTTAAAAAAGCAAAAGTCGTTCGAAGAACACCAGGTTTTTAAGGAAAAAAATAGGTGAAAATCATTGAGATAAGCATAGATCTGTTGCAGATCTTAAAGAAGTCGAAAAGTCTGGACTAGGGTTTCAGAGAGAGAACCCATAAATGATCGGAGAACCTGGTGTAATACTCAGAGATGATGGTAGCTGGAACACCACCGGGTTGAATCTCGCCGGAGAAGGTCGGAAACGCCCAGGCAGGAGCTTCCATGGCCGCTCTGGCATGGTTGAAGCCTTAAAGGGTCTCAGAGACGAAGTGACCGGAGAAACGTAGCTTCATGGTGGCCGGTGGTTGAAGGGGGTGAGCCTGGAAGTGGCCAGAGATGAAGGCCATCAGAGAAGACAAAAAACCAGGAGGTTCTAGAGAGAAGGGGGAGAGGAAGAGACCAGAAGGGAGAGAGAGAGACGTCTTGGAAATGAGAGACGGGGGAGGGGGTTAGGTTAGTTTAATTTAGGTAACAAAAGTCTGGGCCGTTGATCTGATCTTATCAACGGCTCAGATTGGCCTGGGATTGGGTCGGGTTATTTGATGGGTTTTGGGCTGGGTTGTTTGTGATCTGAGTTGGGGATTTAATTGGGTTAATTAATTTGGTAGGTTAGGATTAAAAATCAGGCTAGAAATTAAATGAAATGTGGATAGTTATTAAATACCCCAAAAATAAAATAAGTAATTAAATACACAACCGACAATTGTACAAAAATGAAATTGAATTTAAATAGATGAAATTACAGTAATTAAATAATATTAAGTGTAAAAATGCATAAGTTTCGAATTAAAATAGTACACAATGTTCAATTGGGCTATAGTTGCAAAATTATCGTAATTGAAATTAAATAAGACACAATTGTCCAATTTACAAAATAATTGGATTTTAATAAATAAAAAGTGATTATAAATGACATACTAAACTGGGAAATATTTTGAAATTATTTTAGAGAACAATTTATGAATTATAAAAAATATACAATATTAAATAAATAGGGAAATAATTTAGATAAAATATGAAACAAAAATTAGAAAAATACTCATTATTGCAAAGAGTGATTTTGAAAGCTTATATACTAGTTTGAAAACAATTTGGGGAAAAATTGGGTATCAACAGGCGCTTCCTCAGAAATTGAGCCAATATGTTCTTCATGAAACCCTTGAAAGAACACTTGTTCAACTGAATCATGGGTTGAACTAGGAGTTTATTCTTCAAAATTCACTTGAGTAGCACCATCAGGCTCAGGTATAGGAGTTGGATCAGGAAAGAGAGTAGATTCATCATCGGACACAACACATCTCCTTGCTCGTGGCCGTCGCACTAGCGAGCCTTCCTCTTGCTCATCCTCATCTTCCACGGTCTTGGTCTTATCCACCTTCCTTTTTTATGAAGAGCCTAAAATTATCTCCTGAGCCTTGGATAAAGAGAGCCTCAAAGCAGTAATTGCAGCAGTGACTCCACGAACAAGAAACTCTAATAAGCAAAAAAGGTCAACCAAATTCGAAGGAAAGTATGAAGAGAAAAAGAAAATCAAGAAGAAGATTACCGTGAGTCTTTACTTTCCAACCAAACCTAACAGAAATGTGCTTCCAAGACCTTTCCTCCATTGGTGCAATTGATAACAATTTTTCTACCCAACCACGAAAACTGGGAATCTCCTCAACAGTTCTCATGGTTGCTGAAAAAAGAAGAAAAAATAGTTACGAGAACAACATTCATCAAGAGAAGGAAAGAAGAGACAGAAACAAACCTAGCATACCATCTTCGGTCTTTGTCATCATCAGGGATGACTAAGACTCTCTTACTCCTCGCCACGAGGGTAAAAACTCCCTAACAGAATAATTTGGGAGAGTAAAGATGGATCAAGTGACAAAAGGCAAAAGGAAGCGAAGCCGAATTCGCTAGGTACCTAAGGAATGCTACTGCCCTCCAAATAATAGGATTGATTTGTCTGAAACACACGTTAAAGAAGTGACAAAACTCTATAATGACTGGATCAATGGGAGGCCTAAAACCTAAAGTGAAGGGATATGTATATACGAAAGAAAAACCTGCTTTGTAAGAAGTTATCCTTTGATTTTCATTGGGGACCAAAACCGGGAAATCAAATTTCCAACAACAACCTCTGCGCACAAGAGAAATTAAACCCTCAGTGATTTGAGAAGGATAGAGATCAGCACGATCATGAGATATCATGGAAGTAACTCGGTTTTTTATTTCCTCACTATCGCTTACAAAGTAAAGTTCAGCGGGTATGATTTCATCTACTGTTGGTTCACAAAGTGGTTCAATGGATTCTATACTCCTAGAGGAAGATCTATGAGAAGATGAAGCTCTAGTCCTAGAAGAAGACGATGGAGTAACATTAGCCCTAGAAATTGGCGAAGGAGTGATATTACGTTGAGAGGGAGATCCTCGAGTTGATGTAAATCCTAAACTCCTTAGTTTACCACCTCTCTTACTCCGAACCGGAGCAGAAGAAGGGTAGAGTTCATATACTATTATAACATTTTTAGGGTCTTGGTTTGAAGAAGACATAATTGAATGAGAAAGGAGTTTTCAAGTTATTAAAGAAGGATGGAAGTTTTTCGTAGAACCAAAGGCAAAAGGGGTGTTTATATATGAAGGCAACCATCAAAAAATGGCAACCAATGATGGGAATTCCATTATGAAAATTGTCACTTCATGACTGATGCAGCCGCAAAAGGCCCTAATACTCGCTGAAGAATTGCAGAACCAATCCGAGATTGCCACGTGGCACATGCATTAAATGGAAGTGACAAGTGGCGTATAAGTTCAGAAGCAGGTTCAATGGCATGAGTGAAACGGCGGCAAAAAATTCCCTCCAAAATAAGTATCCACTTACCAAATATTTAATTGGTAAATAAATGGTAAGTGGGGGGACAATCTGTAGTGGTAAAAGTAGATATTACACGTGGAATTAATCAAGTGGATGACGAAGCAAGCAACGTGGATCAATGGAAGAGCGACAGCTGAATGAAAGTTTAGAAAGAGATGCGGAACAAAGAGATACGGGATAATGTAACGACCCGGTCGGTCGTTCCATAGAATTTGCATTATTATTGCGGTTATTTCCTTTTTATAGATTGTTTGTACTGTTATTGATGTGTTAGAGTTGGTAGGCTTGAAATTGAAGTGATTATAATGAGAATTTAGCCACTTAGTCCTTAAGAATAGCCTTAAAATGGGAAAAGTCAACTAAGAGTTGACTTATTGGTAAACGACCTCGAAATGCAGATTTTATGGCTCGGATAGCTTCGTTAGGTTATTTGGGACTTAGGAATGTGTTCAGAATAATTTTGTGATGTCCGGTGTAGAAGTAGGCTTGAATTGGTGAAAGTTAGTTTTTGGCGATCCCGGACAGCAGTGGAAAATAGGCTATCGGGGTTGGATTGGAATTCCGGCAGTTGGAACAAGTTTGTAATGTTATTCTGGACTTGTCTGCAAAATTTCAGGTCAATCAGAGTTCATTTGGATAGTTTCGGCATCATTGGTGAATTTTAAAAATATCAAAGTTCTTAGGCTTGAATCTGATGCAAATTTGGAGTTTTGATGTTAGTTTTGGTGTTTTGAGAGTGCAACTAAGTTTGAATGATGTTATGGGATATGTTGGTAAGTTTGGTTGGGGTCCCGAGGGGCTCGGGATTGATTTCGAGTGATTAACGGACTCATTCGAACTTGAATACATAGCTGGTTTTCTGGTGTCAGTGCAGCAGATTTTTACTCTCTGCGATCGCATGAAGGGAGTCGCGATCGCATAGAGAACTTTTAGAGGGGTCAGGACGTACTCTCTGTGATCGCATAAGTATGCCCGCGATCGCAGAGGACGAGCAGGTTAGGCAGTGCGGTCGCGTGAGGTTTCTTGCGATCGCATAGAGCGTTTGGGGCGCGTGGGGTCGGGAGGTCAGGAGTGCTGTGTGATCGCGTGCCTAAGGCTGTGATCGCTGAAGTCAAAACCCCTAACGCTGTGCGATCGCAGGACCAAGGCTGCGATCGCGGAGAACAAAATCCTGGGCAGTGTTTAAATATTTCCTCCGCGACCTA
>MDKH01110425.1:0-32479 GCA_005239495.1 Nicotiana undulata
ATTATCGAGTCAGCACACGAGTCGCAGTCATGATGCGCGATCGTGGGTCAGCTTATCATTATCTAGTCAGCACACGAGTCGCAGACTGGATGCGTGATCGTGGGTCAGCCTATCATTATCGAGTCAGCACACGAGTCGCATGTATGATGCGCGATCGTGGGTCAGCTTATTACTATTGAGTCAACACGCGAGTCGCAGGTATGATTCACGATCGTGGGTTAGCTTATGACCTCAGTCCTTATTACAACCCTTATGACTCCGGCCGGTTGTCTTGTTCTGGTATTATATTATCACGTGAGTCTGAGTCACTTATAGTGGGATTGACAGGTATTGTGTAAACGGAGGATTTGGCACTTGCAGTTCATTTTCAGTTGTTACTTGGATTACATTATTTTCTTATGTACTTGTTGATTTCTGCTTCACATGCCTACTGCTTTAGCCATATCTCTTTTTATATTATATTGCTGGACCTTAGTGAGTATCTAGTCGACCTCTCGTCACTAGTCCTTCGGGTTTAGACGGGATACTCACTGGGTACATATATGTATATGTACTCATACTACACTTTCTGTGCATTTTGTTGCACAGGTACCTTTATAGTACAGTGATCGATTTGGGGACTTATACGGGCTACATTCATCCAGAGGTGTTCCACAGCTGTCGGAGTCTCCCTTCTGTGTACTTACATTTAATATTTATTGCCTTTGTCCAATTTGTTTTTCGGGCAAGCGTTGTATAATTGTATAAATTCTTAGAAATTGCTCATGGACTTGTGTCACCGGGTTCTGGGGATGTATTGGTATTTCTTTTTTTGTATTAAGTTGGTTTCTTGCCGTATTTAAATTACGAAATTTATTTATTTAATAAGGAAAATGCAAGAAGAGGCTTCGATTCTAAAATGTTAAACAGGAAAGTGTTCCAACCGATTAAGGGGTCGGCTTGCCTGACAGTGGTGTCCGGCGCCATCACAACCCATAGATTTTGGGTCGTGACAGGGGGGAGGTGTGGTGTTTGATACTACAAATCGTCTATAAATTTGCAACTTTGTGAAAAATCAACGTAGTATTCTAATTATAGCATTTACTCTCTTTCTCTATCACGGTGACATTCAAACTTCTCTTTTCCAACTACACTGTCCTCCTCCAGTTATTTCTTCTACTCAATAATTCTTTATGCTCCACTGCTCAAATACTACATGAAACCCTATTCCTTCCCGTCACCAAACACTCATCAACCCTACAATACATTATCCAAGTAGGACAAAGAAATCCTTTAGTCCCTATCAAACTCAGAGTCCATCTCGGTGGCATGAGCTTATGGGTAAACTTTGAAAAAAACTACAATAGTTCAACTTACAAACCAGCTCGTTGTAAGTCCAAAGCATGCTCTTTTGCCAAGTCTAATGGCTGTGAAGACTACTGCTTTTTCAAACCTCGATCACAACCTGGATGCAACAACAATGCTTTCCCTATGTTAGGTGAAAATCCCATGATTAATACTTACACGTACGGTGCAGAAAATTGTTGAGGATGTATTGGCCATTTGTTCAAAACCTGGCATTCTTGTCACTCAGCCAGCCTCCTATTTATCGTGACGCCTAGCGAAAGGAGTCACATGTATTGAATTGGAGTCAGACTTTTCTATAACAACATCCTTATATAATAGCATTTCACCATAAAAACCAAGTTTTTCCGGAACCAAATTTCTTGTTCTATTATAATATATGTTCTCTATATATAACAGTAATCCACTTTAATATTCAAAAATATCCGGAACAAACGAGGTTATTATAGAGGGGTTTCACTGTGTATATATATTGTTTGAGAGACCACACTTTTTAGTTTCAATTATATTACGTATAAACATAACACTCGCATATGGATTTGAACCTAAGAGCTCGATTTTGCTTTGATCTTTGTCTGAAATTTTAATTTGTTGGAGTGAGGCAACTTTTAATTACTTAATTATATTACAAGAATTGCAGGTTTTGGACGCAATAGTACATTTTCCATTCCTAATCAACTTGCTGCTTTGACTCAAGATTCACTAGGAAGTTTGGTATTTGGTTCAGCTCATCTACAAGATCTCTGTTTAACCAAAGAATTAGATTCTCGGTCAAATTCTATTTTAGAAGTACTCGGGCTACTGATAACCATGAAATTCAATACTCTCACAATAAGAAAGGAAATAAAAATACAAATTTGCAAAGTAATCGATTGCAATGCACAAGTAAGTAAGTATATTCCAATAATGTGTCTGTACAAATGACATATATTTCCCTTATATAGAAGTCTTCAAGTACACTAACTTTTTCCTTTTATGACTGAATCATTATGAGCATTAATGACATTAATGAGACATTGTAATTGGTAATTGTAACAGTTCATGATGATTCTATAACGTTTGTGATCATCAACACTCATTAATTATCGATTTATGAATCTTCCCTTTTTACTGTCTTGGTTCATTCCACCGATGCCTCTTCAAATAACTAAAGAGACTCGAGCAACCGTTTCTTTTCATCTCGTGGGTGATTTGCTCGTATCTATTACGACTCGTGTCTCTTTTAATGCACCTCTCCATATGTCTCTTTTCTAGTGATCCACGTGTCTTGCCATGTCAATTCTACAGTGTTCTTCGTCCTCAATAATATTGGTTCATTATCGCGTACTATCTTCACATTCAGCCATGTCTTCTTAAAATCCTGACCCCGTAAAGTTGTTATAGTAGATGAACTTCCCCTTTCACCTGCTCCTATTAGAAGCAGAAGAGATGGTAGGTTATGTAGTTTAGGGTCTGTTTCTGTACGTGGTTCTTCTTCTCAACCCAGTACTACTCCTCCATCGTCTTCTAGAACTAGGGCTTCTTCTTCACATAGATCTTCCGCTAGAAGTAGGGATTCTAGTGAACCGCTTCGTAAACCCACTGTCGATGAGATTATTCCCGCTGAAATTTCCTTCGTTACTGATAGAGAATTAATTAGAAATCAAGTTACATCCATGACTTCTCACGATCGTGCTGATGTTTACCCTTCCCAGATTACTGAGGGTTTAGTTTCTCTTTTGCGGAGAGATTGCAGTTGGAAACATGACTTCCCGATTTTAGTCTTTAATGCAAATCAAAGGATAACTTCCTTTAAAGCTGGTTATTCTGTTGTGTGTACATATCCCTTCACGTTGGGTTTTGGGCCACCTATTGACCCAATTATCATTGAGTTTTGTCATTCCTTCCATGTGTGTTTAGGATAGATTGCTCCTATTGTATGGAGGGCTGTGGCATGCCTTAGATACTTGTCAAACTTGGCCTCTTTACCCTTCACCTCTTATCATCTGATTCATCTTTACTCTCCTAAATAATTTTGCCATGATATATTTACTCTCGTGGCTAGGAGTAAGAGGGTTTTGGTTAGCCCTGAAGATGACAAAGATTGTGGCTGGTATGCTCGATTCGTTGTTGCTCCTACAAGTGGGTGAAGAGAACATGCCTTTCCCTAAAAAGTGGAACTTTGCATGTAAGTCTCTCTTTTCAATCTTTTAATTCTCTTCTTTTTTGTGAAAAACTTGTAATCTCGTAACTGTTTTACTTTTCTTTTTCAGCAACCATGGGAATTGTTTAGGAGATTCCAGATTTCCATGGTTGGGTATGAAAATTGTTAACCGTTGCTCCTATGGAAGAAAGGTCCTGGATATACCTTTCCAACAAGTTTGGATGGAAAGTGAAGACACGTGGTGACTTTCTCTTTCACTTTCTACCTTGCCTCCATATTTATTTTGGAACTTATTAACCCCTTTCTTTACTAGGTTTTCCCATTCAGGGTGTGAGTGCTTCATCAATCACTACTTCGAGACTCTCTCAATCAAAGGATCAAGAGATAATATTGATTTCTTCATCAAAAAGAAAACCTGATAGAACACAGAACTCTGAGGATGAAGAGGAACGGGAAGAAGGCTCGTTGGTTCGTAATCCACAAGCTATGAGACGTGTCATTTCAGATGACGAAGCTACTCCCCATACTAGTTCTGTTTCTATGCCCGAGCCTGCCGGTGCTACCTTAGTGAGTTCTGATGAAGAGACGTCTGCCGCACCTTGTGACTATAATGAACAACATTTTTCTCATGAGTTTGATGAAGAAGAGTTTGACTTTATTTCTGAGGAAACACCTCTTGACTCTTTTCCCGTGTCTGCTCCAGTTGAACCTCAGTTCCCTGTACCTGTTTCTGCTGCCACTACTTCGTCCGTGGCTATTTTGACTTCCTCGACTTCCTCTACTGTTACAACTTCCCATGTTGAAGTTGGCTCCTTTATTAACAATAGGGCAATGAAAAAGGTTACCATTGAGATTCTTGAGGATGGTAATCTTCTAAAGAAATCTGGCTAAGTAGATGTACGGCTGAAATCATAGATTGGCCCAGTTGAGAAGTCAAAACTGGAAAGCCACAACTCTCTAATGTGGATGAATGATATTGTGCATTCGTCTTTAAAGGTGTAAACCTTGAATTTTTATTTCACACGTGATTTCTCTTTTACTGATATCACATTTCCCTTTTCATTGTGTAGATCAACCTCATCGGCACAGAGATGATAAAAAGGATCGTTCACACATAGCAATTGATGAATGATTACCACATTGAGGCAGACAACTAGAAAGAGTAGTTCGAGGGTCTTCAACTTGAAATAGAGGTCTTAGAGGAAGAGAAGTGTACCTTAGAGCAGCAGGTGAAGGTAATGGCAGCAAAGTTAGAAATTGAGAAAGCCTCATCCAATGAGGCGGGCAAAGATAAGAATCTTCTCGAGTCTTCATTTGCTGAGCAACATACTAAGGCTTCTAAAGAAATTAGGAGTTTAAAGGAAGTGTTGAACCAAAAAGAATTTTACTCTAGGGAGCTTGTTCAAACGCTGGCACAAACTCAAGAAGATCTTCGTGTATCCTCCGAAAAGGTTCAATATTTAGAGAGATCTTTTTCCCCCTTACAGGCTTCTTACGATGCTTCCTTGAATGAGAAGGATGAATTAAAAGCTGAGTTTGAGTAGTGGGAAAGATATTATGAAGCCCTTGAAGATAAAGTTGTTGTTGATGTTAGTTGGTCTTTCTTGATCACACGCCTTGAAACGTTAATGGAGGTAAGCCGGGAAGGCTTTGACTTAGCTGCTGAAATTGCAAAGACTAAAGAGACGAATGAAAAGAACCAATAGAATCAAAGCTTTTTTTCACCTGAGGTTGGCATTCCCGAGGGTAATGAAATTGCTCCTGGTGAGGCTATTGTTCAACCTCCTCCTGCTCAAGTTTCTCTTCCTTCTACTGATGATGCCATTCTTCATCCCTACTGGTTCAGATTCTGCTCCACAGTGAAAGTATAAAAAGTTTGAAATGTTGTTTTGTTTTTTTTATTGGTGGAATGTTTGGAGATTTACCCCTAGTCCTATTTGGGGGTAATGTTTTGAAAAGTCTTACCCCTAATATGTTTTGGGGTTTCTTGTATAAGACAATTAGGTTGGAATTAAGTTTATACTTAGTTTTAACCAAATTATTATAATATCATTTTCTATGTTTTTGTTCAACTTTTATGATATTTTATTTAGAGTTTCTGTACTACTATTTTATTAGGCATTAAAAATGCTTCGGTACTTCGTGACTTTTTGAAACAGGCACAAATTATAAAAGAGGGCTCTTTTATAAACGACACTTAATGAAAAAGACGTCTCAACTTCATAATGGTGTAAACATACGAAAGAAGAAATAGGAACACACACGTTTTTTTGAATAACTTTAAGGAATTTTTGTATCAATCGAACTTTAAAATTGTATAATACTTTACTTGTATTCAAATATCATCTATAACTCTTTCATAACTATTTTCTTTATAACATATTTTACAAAATTCAAGGGTATATCTTGCAACCCATGACTAAATATTACCTTTAACCTAAACATTCGTAAGATTTTGAAATTTACATCCATGAGTGTATTCTTCATAGGTTTTTCAACCAAGCTTGCGTTTTTGGCTCTTGACCTTGCTCTTAACTTTTGATTTGTTGGGTAGATCCTTAGGCTTGACTTGAATTCCGACTTTTCCAGTCTTCTTTTCCTTTCTTATGTATAGTCCCCCAAGTGTTAGAGCTTTGAAGTATGAAATCTCGAGCACTTGATTATTCCTTCCATGTGGTCCATTTCCTGAAAAGGAAAAACATACGCGACTCGGATGTATATATAATTTAGATGATGACTGCTTAACCCTTTACATTTCCATCAGAAAGGTTGTAACCCTAAACCATGAATAATGTTTCTTCCGCGTGTCTTTCAGGTCTAATATAATCATTTAGTGTGGGCTAGCTTTTTGCCTATCATCTAAAATTATTAGTATAATTTTAACCGTGCAAAACAAAAAATCATACTTGAGTGATACTTGATCGTGGGTATTTCTTTAAATGAACAACATTCCAACTCTAGGGTTAAACCTTGTCATCCTTGGTTTCTAACTCGTAGGCACCTTTTCCAGCAATATCTCAAACTTTATAAGGTCCTTCCCAATTTAGATTTAACTTTCCTGCTCAGGTTGTTTTCGTAGATTGGAAAACATTTTTAAGAACGAAGTCGTCAATTTTGATGTATCTGAGGTGAGCCTTTCTGTTGTAGTAACGTTCTATGATTTTCTTTTGTGCTTCCACCCGTATTAAAGCTTCTTCTCTTCTTTGTTCGAGTAAGTCAAGATTTGTTCTTAATTACTCATCGTTTGACTCTTCCATTGCCAATGTGAATCTCGTGTTTGGTTCTCCTATTTCAACTGGGATTAAAGCTTTTGAAATGTACACAAGCGAAAATGGTGTTTCTCCCGTGGCTATTTTGTTGTGGTTCTATAAGCCCATAATACTCCTAGTAACTCCCCAGGCCAATTCCCTTTTGATTTTTCTAATCTCTTCTACAAATTATTGATGATAATCTTATTCGTTGACTTAGCTTGTCCATTTTCCACGGGATGGTAAGGTGAAGAGGTTATTAGTTTGATTTGCCATCTTCATCATATGGTTCGCTGGTTCATAGGTCCCGTAGGAGGAGGGTCGTCTCTGACGATGAATCTGCACCTGTTGTTGATCCTCCCGTACCTGAATCAGAACCTTTCGCTCCTGAAGATGAAACTCCCTCTCCTGCTTGTGATTCCATTGATCACGTGTTCTAGCAAGGTTTTGGTATTATTTCTGATGAAGCTCCTCTTTCTATTTTCTCCCCGCATGCTCCTGCGAAACATTCCTTTATTGCTCCCGTTGTCGTTTATGCTCCTCAGCCTACTCCGTCCGTGGATCCTTCACCCGCCCCCACTTCCGTGCCTTCTGATGTTGAAGTAGGGTCTTCCAGTAGGGGGTGATGAAGCAAGTTACGATAGAGGTTCCTGCGGGAGGCAGCCTCTTGAAAAAGTCGGGTGAGGCTGATGTATGGTTAAAGCCCTTGATAGCCCCGGTTGAGAGGTCTAAGCTGGAAAGTCATAGCTCCTTAACATGGATGAACGAGATTGTGCACTCGTCCTTAAAGGTAAAACTTGCTCCTTCTTCATATGCATATATTATATTCTCTTTTACCGTATATAACTTATCATTTTATGCAGATCAAACTTATAGGTACAAAATTGATGAAGAGAGTCGTTCAAATGGACCAATCAGCAAATGACTTCCATACCGAGGCTGAGAATTGGAAGGAGCAGTGCGAGAGTCTACAGCTTGATATGGAGGCAATGGAGGAGGAGAAATGTACCTTGGAATAGCGGATCAGAGTTATTGCAGCGAAACTGGCCATAGAGAAGGCATCTTCAAATCAAGCAGGTAAGGATAAGAGCATCTTGGAGTCTTCCTTTGCGGAGCAGCTTTCCCATGCCACCGAAGAGATTAGGAGCCTGAAGGCTTTGTTGGATCAGAAGGAGGTATACTCTGGTGAACTTGTACAATTGCTTACCCAAACCCAAGAAGACCTCCGTAAATCTTCGGATAAGGTCCAGTTTCTGAAAAGATCCTTTTCTCCTTTGCAAGCTTCTCATGATGTTGCCATGGCTGAGAGAGATGAGCTAAGAGCCGAAGCTGAACAATGGGAGAAAGACTACGAGGCCCTTAAGGACAAAGCAGATGTCGATGTTAGTTGGGCTTGACTTTACACATTGACGGAAATGGGCCACGAGAATTTTGACGTGGAAACTGAAATTGCCAAGAACAAAGAGACGATTGAAAAGTCTCTACATAGTAACAATATTTCATCACCTGAAGTTGAGGTCCTTGATGAAGCTGCTGCACAAGCCTCGCCATCTCAAGTCGCTCCTTCTGCCGACGAAGATAACCCCCCCATCTAGTGAAAGAGTTTATGGAACTTGGTCTTTTTTTTATTTTTTTATTTTTATTTGGAACAATTGGTGGTTACCCCCATTTCCATTGTGGGTAAATTTGGGTCCTTGTAAATCCCCAACTGACAACTTAGGGGCAAATTTTTTACAAACAAATCTGGCTTAGACTAAGTTAATACTTAGTTTTTTGCCGTAATATTAATATTAATATCAGCATGACTTTCGATTTCTTGAGTTTTTTTTTTTCTTAAGTCTCTGCATGCTTCTTTTTAGGGTTTTTGTTTTACCCCTCAGTTTTTGACTTTGCATTGAAAAATGCTTTGATTTATCGCACCTTTTTGTAACAGGCACGACTTATAGAATATGGCCCTTTTTGTATCGACACTTAATGAAGAAGACGTCTCAACTTCATAATGGTGTAAATGTACAAAAGAGAGATAGGAATTTCACATGTTTTTTTCTGAATAATGTTTTGAAGAAACTCTTTGTATTATTTTGAACTTTCGTAATATTTTACATGTGTTTGAGTATCGTCTATAACTCTTTTGTAACTGTTTTTCTTACAAAAGATTTGGTATAAATATGAGGGTATGAATTTGTACACGTAACTATTTTCTTTTGCAACAGCTTTTGAATAAATACAAGGGTATGGATTTTTACCCATAATTGTTTTCATTTACAACAATTTTTGAATAAGTACAAGGGTAATGCTTTTTATTTTATTTTATCCTTAACTGTTTTTATTTACAACAACTTTTGAATAAGTACAAGGATATGCATATTTACCCGTAACTAACATTCTCTTTTAACCTAAACATTCGTTTACATTTACGAATATGTTTTTTTGGAGGTTTCTGAATCAGGATATGTGTTCTTGTCTTAGGCTCTTTGATTTTGCTCATAAAGCTTGTCTTGTCGGGAAAATGGATCTTCAGGCTTGATCTTTGACTTTTTTGATAGTCTTCAGTGCTTCTTCTTTGCCTTCCATACTGTATAGTCCCCCAAGTGTTTGAGCTTTGAAGAATGAAATCTCGGGCACTTGATTATTCCTTCCTTGTGGTCCTTTTCCTGAAAAGTAAAAATATACGAGACTCGAAGGTATATAGTTTAGATGATGACTGCTTAACCCTTAAAAACGTTCATCAGAAATTTGTAACCCTAGACCGAGAATTCAGTTACTTCCTCGTGTCTATGCATGTCTAATATCATCATCTGGTGATGGGTTAGCTTTTTGCCTATCATCTAAAATGGTTAGTATAATCTTAACTGTACAAATATAAAATCGAACGTAATGGTACCTGACATACTTCTTCAAATGAATAACATTCCACCTTACTGGTAAATTTCTGCCGTCCATAGTTTCTAGCTCATAAGCGCCTTTTCCAGCAATGCCACGGACTTTGTAAGGTCCTTCCCAATTTGGATTTAGGTTTCCTGCACCGGCTTCCTTTGTTGATTGGAAGACGTTTTTAAGAACAAAGTCCCAAATTTTGAAATGTTTGAGGTGAGCTTTTCTGTTATAATATCGCTCTATAATTTGTTTTTGAGCTACCATACGTATTAATGCAGCTTCTCTCCTTTGCTCGAGCAAATCCAGATTCGTTCTCAACTTGTCATTGTTTGATTCTTCTATTGTTGTTGTGAATCTCGTGCTTGGTTCGCCGATTTCCACCGGTATTAAAGCTTCTGAACCATAAACAAGCGCGAATGGAGTTTGTTCTGTGGCTGTTTTTGCAGTAGTTTTGTAAGCCCATAATACTGCCGGTAACACTTTTGGCCAATTTCCCTTGGCTTTTTCCAACCGTTTATTTAAATTGTTGACAATGATTTTGTTCGTCGACTCGGCTTGCCCATTAGCCACGGGGTGATATGGTGATGAAGTGATTCCTTTGATTTGCCAGCTTTCGAAGAATTCTGTTATTTGTGAGCCATTGTCACATACGATCTCCTTTGGTATACCAAAGCGGCATATTATGTGTCGCCATATAAAGCTTTTCGCTTCTTTTTATCGCACCTGTTTAAAAGTGTTTGCCTCCACCCATTTTGTGAAATAATATGCTAATACGAGTAAGAACCGTACATTTCCTTTATCTCGGGGAAGAGGTCCCACTATATCCATGCCCCATTCCATGAATGACCACGGTGACACCACTGGGTGGATTAATTCTGCTGGTCGATGCATATTGTTAGCATATCGTTGACATTTGTCTCATTTAGCTACGAAATTCTCAACGTCTTCTTTCATTTTAGGCCAATAGTACCTTACTCTTATCAGGGTTTTGACTAAGGATCTTGCTCCTGCGTGGTTTTCGCAGTGTCCTTAGTGTACGTCTTTCATCACGTACTCTGTTTGATTGGGTCCAGGGCACCTTGTTAGGGGACCTCCAAACATTTTGCGGTATAAAGTATCACGAACTAGGCAGTACCGTGCAGCTTTCCGGCAAAGTGCTTGAGCTTCTTTTTTATCTTCAGGCACGGTACCATTCTGCAAAAAGTTTACAATTTCATTTCTCCAATCCCAGGTTAAATTGTTAAATTTTACCTCATTTTTATCCTGGTCGATTGCTCAATGAAATAAGTGTATCACAATAGCATTGTCTTTATTTGTTACGTCGGTAACTGCTGCGAGGTTAGCCAATGTATCTGCTTCTACATTTTCCTCCCTGGGTATTTGCATAACCTTCCATGACTGGAATTGTCTTACTAGATCTCGTGTCTTTTCCAGATATTGTTGCATCCAAGCCTCTCCAGCAGTTATTGATAGCCAATGTTTCCCAAAAAAATATTTTTAAATTGCATATATACCTTCAAAATCATGCATTAATAGAAATTAGTATTTTTCCACAATTTTCCACAATTTTTATTAATTTACCCAACATTTTATTTCCAATAAATAATTACAAAAATGCATCAAAAATGATTTCAAAAGAATTTCTTTATTTAATCTATTATTCATGGTCCTGTTAAAACCAAAATATTTCATAATTAGCCAAATTGGCACCTTTTGGCTATAATTGCAATAACTTTGCAATTACAGCCCAATCATATAATTTTATACCATTTTTTTCACCAAAAATTAATCATTTGTATTTTTAAATAATAAACATTTTTTAACTATTGTCTATGCATGAAATTCATTTTATATAATTATTAGCTATTTTACAAATTATTTTAATTAATTCGAATTGGGTATTTAACAAATAGCCATTTCCATTTTTAATCTAGACTAAATTAAACCAGACCCACCTGATTAAATCAGCGCAAATA
The DNA here is from genome assembly GCA_005239495.1 of Nicotiana undulata. Classification (NCBI taxonomy): domain Eukaryota; kingdom Viridiplantae; phylum Streptophyta; class Magnoliopsida; order Solanales; family Solanaceae; genus Nicotiana; species Nicotiana undulata. Next base: position 11,589 of record MDKH01110425.1, read on the forward strand.
TCCAAGGCCCAATCCATTAATCCACCGACCCAATGTTTTGTTTGATCTGGACCGTTGATCAATTTTGATCAACAGACCAGATCTTTTCTTTCCTAAGTTAACCTAAAGACCTACCCCCCCCCCCCATTCTCTCCTTTCTCTTATCACTCTCTACCGCCATCTCCTCTCATCTATCTCAAGCTCTCTCTGCTAAACCCTGCTCATACTCGTCGGCCGTTGGCTCGCCGGTAACAATGGTGGTTCCACCACGATCCCTAGCCACCATGGCTCCCTCACATGACGGATCCTTGCTACCCTGAGGTCCTCAAGGGAACCAGAGGCTGTCCAACTCACGCCCATGGCCTTTTCATGTCGTTCTAAGGCCACCCTTGGCCGTCCGAGTAAGAACTTTCTATTTCCGGCTAAACCTATGGTTTCTAAGCCTTATTCTCTCTATCTCTAGGTTATATCCCTCTAAAACCCTAATATATCTCTTGATTCTTCATATCGAAAACAGATCTAAGAGTATTTTGAGTTATCTTTATTGTTTTCTTAAGAATCTCTCCGATTTTTCAAAAATGTTTCTTCATCTTCAAAACTAGGGTTTCTTAACCTTTTTTTTAAAATGATTTCCCCTCTGATTTTCAGTATTATTCTATGATTTCTACTATGTTTAAACGGTTATTTAAGTTTTTCCCCTTTATCTGATTTATTATGTTGCAAAACGTAATTCTTTCTCTTAATCTTGGGTTCTGAGTCTGTCTTTGATAATTTGTTCGTTTAATCTGTATATGTGCTTGTTTCTCATAAACACTATGAGTTTCTGTGATTTTACCCTATTCTTTTTTTAGGGTTTCTGATTTTTGCTTCTTCTGCTTATATTATGTTTATTCTGTTAAAGCCCTTAATCAACACTGTTATTTTAGTTGAATATATGATTCTATGTGATTTTTACTTTACTACGCTTATTAGGGTTTCTGATTTTTGCTTCTTCTTGCATATTCTGTGTTTATCTCGCTTATTCTCAGAAATTTGTGTTAATTCCTCTAAATCAGTACTATGTTCTAGTTTGAATCCCTAATTTTGTGTGATTTTTACTTTACCATGTTTATGAGGGTTATTTGATTTCTTGATTCTCCCTTCCTATATTTTCCGTTCATTTGTGGTACTTTCCTTTGGTTAATACTGCCTCCTATTGGAATACATGATTCCCTGTGATTGACATCCTTCACTAATATCTTGTGATAATCTCCTTACTCATTTCCAACCTCTAAGATATTTTCTTGCCTTATTTTATGATCGACTATGTTGTCAAACTGATTTTATGTTATTTACTTAATTAGAATATTATTTACCTAGCCTTAATTGCTTACTTTCTACCCGTACTGTGATGAAATTATTTCCTTATGTGCTATATTTCAGTCGCATATGGTATCTTTCCCTATTTGCTACCTGTATTCTATCGTTTGAAGTTAACTCCCTTAATTAAGGGAGTACTTATACTGATTTTATACTAATTGATACCTAGTTCCATAATTACTGCATGACTTTGATTCTTACCTTATTATTCAACCTAGTTTCAAACTATATATACATGCTCTCTAATTAACACCAACACACGAACACATTGGTGCAAAAGCTCTCTCTCTCACACTCAAAACTTTCTGCTCTCTCTCTTTTCTTTAGTTACTTGCTATTGTTCTAAGTCAACTGGTTGTAAGCCAAGGCTGATTACTATACTCTATTGCTCTTCACTTTGTGTTCACTATCTCTCTACTGGTATGTGCTGATTTCAATTCAAGTCTCAAACTAATATGTTTCTTTTACTACTTCAGTTTATCATGTTTCTAATCTGCCTCTATCAATGGTTTTGTTGTTCAACATGTAATTGATATGTTTACATTATTGTTCATCTAGCATGTTAAGATATGTCCTTAGAATTATCATGTTCTTGTAAGCTTATAGGTTGTCTCAATGTGATTCTACCCTGCTTGATTGCTTGTTTATTTGTTGTCCAATTCTGGTATGCACTTATATTTGCAAAACAGTCTTGTTACCTGATTCTGTGTTGATTCTAAAGTTCATGCAATATCCCAACCCCCTTGAATCCCAAAAGCATCTCTGATTCTGTAACTGTGTTCTAATTAACACTCCTGAACCCATGTCTTACTACATGCACCAAGTGCAAAGGACCTCTGTTTGTTATGTGTTTACCATACATGCTCTATTTGTCCCCAATCCCCAATTATCATTGTATGAAGTTTGGTCCTTTAAATGTTGTTGAACTTGTTTTGGCCCTGTGTTTGTTATTTGATTACCCCAATTCTTGTCAGAAGTTGTTTACTAAACAACTCTCTTATTTACAAAACTATTTCAACTAAGTCTCTTTCAACACTGTTTTCCTACTAAAACCTTTTAAAAACTATGTCAAGTACTCTCACTCTACTCTTAGGTCCTTAAGTAAACTACTTATGCATATTAGATACCCTGCTCTAAGGTCTCGTTTAAGATGCCTATTTAAACTACTGATGCATGAAGAAGACATAAGACAATCTCACATTTGATCATCTTGTTAAATAAACTGGTAATAGTCCCTGTATTTTGTAACACTTAGAACAACATGCTCTTAGGTAAAAACAACTTCTGAATTATTAATAATTCTGGTAACTATTGTTCATTATCCTACGCTTAGACAAGCCTTAGGTAATCGACTTTTATAAAATAGGAAACTTTGTCTCTTCTATGTCTACTGCTTAATGGCTAACAGGATTAAAATCAGTAGGCAAACTGATTAGGGACCCTGGCTTCTGAGTTTATAAAACAAAGCTGCATATCTTCTGTGTTGGGATATTCACTTAGACATCATGTCTTAGGATCCTATCAAATAAAAATGCCTCTTGTTGTGTCTGGGTCGTACTGTTATGTGCATTATCTGTGGAGGTAAATCTGAGCCTCTTGATTGCTTCTTTCCTGCCTTTATCTGCTAAAGTCCTATTTGTTCTTGTCTGTCGCTTAGTATTTTCTCCTTTTAACCTTAGGGGTCTGTCTAGAATTGCCTATAGGTAGAGGTCCTAACTTCCTCCAGGGCCATTAAGAAGGGACGGGTAACAACACGCACAGAGGTCGTTAAACAAAACTCCCTTAATAACCGCTAAGGGTGGGGTAAAGGGTAGATATAGATATGATGACCAGTGCGCTAATGCCACGTGTAGCCCCTCGTTGAGGAGTGATTACCGGGCATTGCATTGATGTGATCCTGTAGGATGAATAACTTAAGACTCCCCTATTCCTTATATATGTATGCTTAGGCTATAAATCCTTTTAAACCCTTATACATGTACCTACACTTTAAATCTTATCATAGATGTGCTTAGACCTTAAATCTTGTAAACTTTAGCACATATGTGTGCTTAGAATGCGAACCCTTTTTCAAACCTTATTTGTTTACGTATATGCCTTAATTTCCTACTTGCTACTTGTTTGAATTCACAAAGTCTGTTTGGCCGGGAACCACAATTGTGGAATTTGAGGGGTGCCTAACACCTTCCCCTTGAAGTAATTTCAAGCCCGCACCCAATCTATGGTTATCTAATCTGTGATATCAATGACCCTTATTAAGTGCCCTAACGCACCTTAATTCGTTTGGTGGCGACTCTTCGAATTCCTTATATACCCCTTTCCCAAAAGGAAACGAGTTGTTCCAATAATGTCAAAAACCCTGACTGATCCGAAAGGAGAGGGAAAAAGGGGGCGCGACAGCATGGCGACTCTGCTGGGGAATTTAGGCTTTTACCATTTCAATCTACTTTGTGAATTCGTCTTTACTTTGCTAATATTTGAACTCTTTCCCTTTCCCCTTATGTGCAACTTAATTGTCTATTTCTTCCAAGTATTTATTTTTCCAAGTAAAAAACTGACATGTTTCTTTGTTTCCCTTTGTAACAACTTTTAATTATAATTTTTGTATTTACTGTTTTCATAACGTGCAAATACGTGACTACATGTTTTTTTTGCTTATTTATTGTTGCATAAGTATGCTCAACATCATATTCTAATCGTGCCAATACAAATCCTATAGCAATGCTTGATGAGTGGTTGCACTCTTCTTATTTTGTATTACCCTTAAATTAGGAAATGCTTATTTGCGGTAAAACCAGTTGATCAGCGGTGCAGTCGATTGTTTCGTGCCTTCCCCCTTGAGTTGTCCGCTCAAGGGTACCAGTCTAAAACCCCATAGAAACCTTACTCTGTTATATCATGCATGCATCATGGTCAAACCTAGTCGGGTTAATGTGTCGTCCGCACAATAATCCTTTAAGATAGCCTTGTCCGAAGTCCACCGGGTTTTCATGATCCCAACGGACGCAATCACGTTCTGTGCATTTATTTGGAAAACTAAATGCTTGTATGGTAATCATAAATATATAAATAGCCGAGTCTGGTGGGGGTAAGGGCCTAACCAATTTTTGTCTTGCGGAAATATGAGGCATGAAGTCCCAAGATTCGGTATGGTTAGCAACATCCCTCCGATGCTCTTAAACTGGTTGGAGGATCTTCACTCCAGTGATAAGAAACTCGTCAAGAAATACCTGGGCAATTTACCGTGCCTCCTAGACATCCAACCCAACAACATGTTGATTGATGCTACTACCTTATTTTGGGATAATGAAAGATCCGTGTTCCGCTTTGGGAGTATTCAGATGACACCATTGCTAGAAGAAATAGGAGGACTTGCTGGGTTAGTTTGGGAGACTCTCGGGTTGTTGGTTGTATTCAGTTGGCAAGGAGGCTGGGGATCGCACCTGCGGAGGGATTTCCGCGCCAGCGGAGAAAGGTACGCACCTACGGATTTGGACCATCTCCCCTAGGGTCGCACCTGCGAGGCCTTGACCGTACGGGCGGTCTCGCACCTGCGATCTGGGCAATCGCACCTGCGGTCACACTAGACCTGGTGCACCGGCAATTGAAGTTGCTGGATTTTAGCCCCGTTTGGTGTCTGGGAGGCACCTGGGACCACCCGAGCCCCCGTGAAATAGTACCAACAAGTCCTTAATCATATTACGGACTCGCTCGAGCCTTCGGAACACCCAAAACAACGCTAAAACTCAAAATCACACCTCAAACCCCTAGAATCAAACTTAAGAAAATTCAAGTTCTTGAATTCAGTTTCAATGCGCCGAACCGATCTATACTACTCGGAAAGACACCAAATTTTGCAAGCCAGTCACAAATGACATAACAGAAGTATTCCCGGTCTCGCAATTGCGTTCGGACCTCGATAACACAAAAATACGTTCCAAACCAAATCATGAACTTAAGGAAACTCTATTTTTGCTATTTGGCGGCGAAACGCTCCCGAGTCATCCAAAACCCATTCCGGACATACGCACAAGTACGAAATCATCATACAAAGCTACCGGAGCTGTCAGAACTTGTTTCCAAGTTCGTTTGCTCAAAAGGTTGACCGAAGTCAAACTTGGCGAAAAAGGCCAACCTTAAGGAACTAAGTGTTCCTATACTGCTCTAAACACTTCTGAATCCCGAACCACCCGTCTCCGCAAGTCATAAATCACTATAAGCCACTACGGGAAGTCTTATTCAGGGAAACGGGGTCCGAATACGCAAAATGACTTGTCGGGTCGTTACACATGTTTCCAATAAAGAAGGAAATATTCACACTAGGCTAGCCATGGTAACCAAGACCTTGATGGAAGGGATTGACGGGTAAGCCTTCAACATTTTCCCGATGATCATATCAGACTTTTACCGAGCCTTGGAACGCTGTAAAAAAGGAGCTAAGCATTTCGAGGGTTGAAACTTGTTGTAGTGAGCATGTAATTTTTAACCAATCATATGTTCCTACAAAATTCAATAAATTAATTAGTTTTATGAATTTTTGTTGAATTTCAGTGTCGTTTGTGAATTATTTTTGTGTGTATAATCATAATTCGTCTTTTAAAATTCATAAATGATTTAAAGTTACATAATTAGGTGCATAACATTAATCATTGTTATAAGGAAATTACAAAAATTATTATTTATAGTTAATTGAAATAAATAACAACAAAAATGATGACTATTTGACATAATGTAGATTTAGTGATTAATTGCTCAATTTAATTATTTTTTTAACAGATTGAGGGATTTATTCTCTAAATGATTAGGAGTATCAAATTAAATGGTGTTACCCTTATTAATTTATTAGTTAGTTTATAATTAGACAAAGACAAAGTAGAATTAATTACTACATTTTTGTTGAGTTTCAATTTAATTTAAATTAATTAATTAGTTTAGATTAGCTTAAAAGAGTCCTCGCCATCTGCGAGAGAGTAGAATGGAAGCTCAATCAGTACTCAGAATGTATATCGCACGACAGAGAATGAAGAAATGTGGAGTTATCCTAGCTTTGCAGCCTCTGGGGATAAATACAGACATCTCCGTACCGATCCCTCAGACTCTACCAAGTTCGTCAGTGAGACCTAAGCAACCAAGAGCTCTGATACCAATTTGTCACGACCCGAAAATCCCACCATTAGTCCATGACTGCGTCTAACGTTGAACCCGCTAGACAAGCCAACGTATACAATTTCATTAACGTACTAACATTAAAATACATAATTTAAGTAGAGCATCTAATATTCCTTTTTCAAATGCGGAAGCAGATAAATTCTGAAAATAACTTAAAACACCAGTAACACGATTCATTTACAATATCCCAGCATCTGGAGTCACTAACTCACGAAATGACTAAGAGGTTACTAAATACGAAGTCTGAAGAAATAATACATAAACTGTCTTAGAACTAAGAAAAATAAGGCAGAATAGAAAGATAAGGATAGAGGAGACGCCAAGGCCCACGAACGTCTGCGGGTCTACCTTGTAATCTCCGAAGTGGACTGAAGGATGCTCCCTCAATCAGTGTCCACCGGGTCCAGCTGCGGGATCTGCACAACATAGAGAAGTGCAGGTGTAGCATCAGTACAACCGATCCCATGTACTGAGAAAGTGCCGAGCCTAACCCCTACCAAAGTAGTGGCGAGGCTAGACACGACGACGATAAACTACCTGTACAGTTCTACCAAAAATATAGCAAGGAAGTGACAACTATTTAACAGATAAGCAAGGGATACGGGGACAAGTAAGGGGCAACAGGTAATCAGCAAAATGAGATGTAGAATACAATACATAAACAAATAAATGAATGGCACGCCATCACCCTTCGTGCTTTACTCTCGTTCTCACTATGCAACAGGTAAATATATATGAAACGTTTGCAATAATAAATGAAATGAGTGGCACGTCATCACCCTTCTTGCTTTAATATCTTCCTCACTGTTCAAATATAAATAAAGGAATGATATGAATGAATGGCACAACATCACCCTTTGTGCTTTACTCTCTTCCTCACATTGCAATAAATAAATAATGAGTGATAAGAATGAATGGCACGACATCACCCTTCGTGCTTTACTCTCTTCCTCATATTGCGATAAATAAATAATGAATGATATGAATGAATGGCGCGACATCACCCTTCGTGCTTTACTCTCTTCCTCACATTGCGATAGATAAATAATGAATGATATGAATGAATGGCATGGTATCACCCTTCGTGCTTTACTCTCTTCTTCACCCAAGTAATATCAACAACAAATCACAAACTTGGTAAGGAAATCAATTACCGGAATTCAACTCACAACCATCCGATACGGGGAATAACAACCGAAGTCAAACACATTTGCCCGGCAAGGGTCTCAGCTATAACCAATTTCTTACGAGTACATAACTTAAAGGATTGGGCCCTTCATTAGGACGTCACAACACAATTCTCAATCATGTAGTCTCCACAGTTAAACAAGTTTCAAAATGAACTACTTCATAACACAATAATCATTGAGGTAATAACAAATAATTAAGCAAAACAGACTCATGGGAATACTTGACACACAATGCATAGGTACTCGTCACCTCACCTATATATTGAACATGATAAACATATAGCACACAACACACAATACCTAATCCCTCACCAAAGTTAGGCAAGACACTTACCTCGGTCCAAAGTATAGCAATCAACCCTCTAAGACCGTCTTTCCTTTATAATCCGACTCCGCGACAACAATATCTAGGCATAATTAATTCAATAATATCAATAAAGACTCAATAACACAAGCACATAGCCTAGATATTCAATTTCTAGCATTCTTCCAAAAATACCAAAATTCGCCCCCGGGCCCGCTTGGTCCAAAATCGAGGTTCGGACCAAAACTCGATCACCCATAACCCCACGAGTTCAAATATATGATTTTTTTCAAGATCCGACCCCAAATTGAGGTTGAACCACCCAAATTTACCAAAAACCTAACTCTATCCAAAACCCCTAATTTCTACTTGATTTTATGATTTTAGGCCTAGATTTCTAGTGATTATGGAAGTAAAATGGGAGAAATCGATGTTAGGAAACTTACCCAAGAGGCTATGGAGGAAGAATTGGTTTAAGGCTCGTCAATGGAGGTTGGAGAAGAAGGAAAAAGGTGAAGAATGATGAAATCCCGTAATAGCATTCTGTTTTTGACTTAAGGAATTAACTGGGCAATTTTGTTCATCGCGATCGCAAGAAAGGGGCTGCGATCCCGGAGAGTCTTGTCCTAACTCAGTGCGATGCGGAAGAGGAGTCTCGATCGCGGAATATAGCTTAGCTGACCCTATGCGATCGTAGGAAGAGGTTTGCGATTGCGGAACACTGGGGCATCACACTATGCGATCGCGGGTCGAATGGATACGAATGCGGAAGGGACCTGGACAGACATCTGCGATCGCGGATCAAAGGCTGCGATCGCAGAGAAGAAAACACCAGACATCAGCAGCTGAGGTAAAACCAAAAATTTCAAAACCTATTTCACCCCGTTAGCTACCCGAAACTCACTCGAGCCCTCGGGTCTCAAAACCAAAAACGCACATGACTCCCAAAACATCCTACGGACTTATTCAAGCATTTAAATCACCAAAATATAATAAAATTCATCGAATTAAACCTCAAAACTCTGAGCATTTTCTTAAAACTTCATAAAGTTTAATTTTTGCAATTTTGATCTGAAACACGTCATTCCAAGTTCGTTTTACACCAAACTTCACAGATAAGTCACATAACATATAATAAACCTGTTCCGGGCTCCGAAACCATAATGCGGGCCCGGTAACACAATTTTTACTTAATTATTCATTTTCAAAATCCTTTATTATTTTCGAAAAACAATTTTCTTTAAAAATTCATTTCTCGGGCTTGGGACCTCGGAATTCGATTCCGGGCATACGCCCAAGTCCCATATTTTCCTACGCACCCTCCGGGACCGTCAAATCACGGGTCCGGGTCTGTTTACCAAAAATGTTGACCTAGGTCAACTTTATTTATTTAATTATCATAAAATTCCATTTTCATCAAGTTTGAACATAAGGACTTCCCGGCTACACGCCCCGGCTGTGCACGCATATCAAGGTGAGATTAACGGAGGCTTTCGGATCCTCGGAACACATATTTAGCTAGAATTACTTAGGATAACCTTTTGGGTCATCACAATCTCCACCTCTAAAACAAACGTTCGTCCTCGAACGGTCATAGAAAAGTACCTGAGTCTGAGAAACGATAGGGATAACGACTCCTCATATCGGACTCGGACTCCCAGGTAGCTACCTCGGCAGGCTGACCCCTCCACTGAACACGGACCGAAGGATAACTCTTTGACCTCAACTGGCGAACCTGCCTATCTAATATAGCTACCGGTTCCTCCTCATAAGTCAGATCCTTGTCCAACTTGACACCGCTGAAGTCAAGAACATGAGATGGATCTGCAATGTACCTCCGAAGCATAGATACGTGAAACACTGGATGCACTGCTGATAAATGCGGTGGCAAGGAAAGTATGTAGGACACCTCTCCGACCTTATACAAAATCTCAAATGGACCAATATACAGAGGGCTCAACTTGCCCTTCTTTCCGAATCTCATCACGCCCTTCATAGGCGACACTCGAAGGAACACCTGGTCTCCTACCATGAAAGCCAAATCTCGAACTCTACGATCTGCATAACTCTTTTGCCTGGACTGAGCTATACGAAGCCTATCCTGAATGATCTTCACCTTATCCAAGACATCCTGGACTAACTTAGAACCCAATAATTTAGCCTCTCCAGGCTCAAACCATCCGACTGGAGACCGACACCGCCTACCATACAACGCTTCATACGGAGCCATCTGAATGCTCGACTAATAATTGTTGTTGTAGGAAAACTTTGCCAAAGGCAAGAACTGATCCCATGATCCACCAAAATCGATAGCACAAGCTCGCAACATATCCTCCAAAATCTGAATAGTACGCTCGAACTGTCCGTCCGTCTGAGGATGAAATGTTGTGCTCAACTCAATCCGTGTGCCCAACTCTCGCTCAAATACTCTCCAGAAATGGGAGGTAAACTGTGTACCTCGGTCTGATATAATAGATAAGGGCACGCCATGAAGTCTGACAATCTCTCTCATGTAGATCTTTGCCAACTTCTCGGCTGAATATGAAACTGACACAAGAATGAAATGTGCTGACTTGGTCAGCCGATCCACAACAATCCACACTGCATCCACCATCCTCTGAGTCTGTGGGAGCCCAACTACAAAATCCATCATGATACGCTCCCACTTCCACTCGGGAAGCTGAATCTGCCGCATCAAACCACCGGGTCTCTGGTGCTCATACTTAACCTGCTGACAATTCAAGCACCGAGCAACATAAGCCACAATATCCTTCTTTATTCTACGCCACCAATAATGCTGCCGCAAGTCCTGGTACATCTTTGCGGCTCCCGGATGAATGGAATACCGGGAACTATGGGCCTCCTGCAATATCAACTCACGAATGCCATCAACATCGGGTACACAAATACGACCCTGCAATCGCAAAACTCCCTCGGCATCGACTGTGACCTTCTTGGCACGTACGTGACGAACCGCATCTCTAAGAGCACACAAATGACGGTCATCATACTGCCTGGCATGAATACGATCATGCAATGGAGAACGAGCGACGGTATGGGCCAAAACACTGCCACCCTCAGAAACCTCCAACCTAAAAAATCGATTGGCTAACGCCTGAACATCCATAGCCAAAGGTCTCTCTCCAACTGATAAATAGGCCAAGCTACCCATACTGACTGACTTTCGGCTCAAAGCATCGGCCACCATATTGGCCTTTCCCGGGTGATAGAGAATAGTAATATCATAATCCTCCAGCAACTCTAACCACCTCCTCTGCCTCATATTCAACTCCTTTTGCTTAAACAAGTATTGCAGACTGTTGTGATCAGTGAATACCTCACACGGTACCCCATACAAATAGTGCCTCCAAAGATTCAAGGCATGAACAATAGCTGAGAGCTCCAAATCATGGACTGGATAGTTCTTCTCATGAATCTTCAACTGACGTGAAGCATAGGCTATAACCTTCCCATCCTGCATCAACACTGCACCAAGCCCAACCCGCGAAACATCACAGTACATGTTATAAGGCCCTGTACCTGTGGGCAATACCAACACTGGTGTTGTGGTCAATGTTGTCTTGAGCTTCTGAAAGCTCGCTTCACACTCCTCAGACCATCTGAACTGAACACTCTTATGTGTCAACTTTGTCATAGGGGATGCTATAGATGAAAACCCCTCCACGAACCGGCGATAATAGCCTGCTAGGCCTAAGAAACTCCGAATCTCGGTAGATGAAGTGGGCCTAGGCCAATATCTAACTGCTAAAACCTTCTTCGGATCCATCTGAATGCCCTCTACAGACACAACGTGGCCCTAGAATGCCACAGAACTCAACCAGAACTGGCACTTAGAAAACTTGGCGTACAACTGCCGATCTCTCAAAGTCTGGAGGACGACTCTAAGGTGTTGCTCATGCTCCTCTCGGCTGCGAGAGTATATCAAAATATCATCAATGAAAACAATAACGAACGAGTCCAAATAAGGCCTGAATACCCGGTTCATCAACTCCATGAAAGCAGCGGGGGAATTAGTCAACCCAAACGACATGACCAAAAACTCATAATGCCCATAACGAGTGCGAAAAGCCGTCTTGGGCACATCAGATGCCCTGATCCTCAACTGATGATAACCAGATCTCAAGTCTATCTTAGAGAATACCGTAGCACCCTGAAGCTGATCAAATAAGTCATCAATCCTCGGCAAAGGATACTTGTTCTTGATAGTAACCTTATTCAACTGCCGGTAGTCAATACACATCCTCATTGAGCCGTCTTTCTTCTTCACGAACAATACTGGAGCACCCCAAGGAGAAACACTAGGCCTAATGAAGCCTTTATCCAACAAATCCTGTAATTGTTCCTTTAATTCCTTCAACTCTGGCGGAGCCATACGATACAGGGGAATAGAAAATGGTTGAGTGCCATCAGCTAACTCAATACAAAAGTCAATATCCTTGTCGAGTGGCATACCCAGCAGGTCAGCAGGGAATACCTCTGGAAACTCACGATCTACGGGCACAAACTCCAGGGAAGGTACCTCGGCACCAGAATCACGAACATAGGCCAGATAGGCCAAACAACCCTTCTCGACCATGCGCCGAGCCTTCATATAATAAAAACCTCTACCAGAATAATGGCTAGGAGTGCCCCTCTACTCCAAACGAGGTACCCCTGGCAAGGCCAAGGTCACTGTCTTTGCATGACAGTCCAGGATAGCATAATAGGGGGATAACCAATCCATCCCCAATATAACATCAAAGTCAACCATATCAAGAAGCAAAAGATCAACCTGAGTCTCCAGACCACCAATAACTACTACGCAAGCACGGTAGACTCGATCTACCACTATAGAATCACCCACCGGTGTAGACACATGTACAGCAGTACTCAAGGTATCACATACTCAAATAAGGGGCAAAATATGAAGACACATAGGAGAATGTAGAACCCGAATCAAATAACACCGAAGCCTCTCGGCTGCAAACTGAAACCGTACCTGTAATAACTGCATCATAAGCCTCAGCATCAGGACGAGCAGGAAAAGCATAACACCGGGGCTGAGTCCCTCCAACCTGTACATCTCTGGGTCTACCTGCTATGGGCTGACCTCTACCCCTCATGGCCTGCCTTCCACCTCAATGAGTCTGACCTCCACCTCTAGCACCACGACCACCACCCCTAGCTGGCTGAGGGGGTTGGGTTGCACCTGCTATGGGGACCATGGCGCGAGAACCCTGATACTGAGAAGTACTAGAAGCCCTGGGGAAATACCTCGCAATGTGACCATGAACACCACAAGAATAACAAGGTCTCTGCTGATGGGGTTGATGACTCTGGAACTATCCCTGACGACCCTGATAACCACCCTGGTAGCTCTGAAGTGGCGGTGCACTGATAGGTGCTGGTGGCGCAGTAATAGGAGCTGGCGGTGCACGGTGAGATACCTGAAGTGCTGGCTGAAAAGGTCGGGGTGGATGACCCCTACTGAAAGAATCCCTGCCTCCGGATGAGGCTACACTGAATCTACCAAAGTGACGGGGCCTCTTGTCAGCCCCCTAACCACCTCCCTATGACAAAATCATCTCAATCCTCCTGGCCACATAGGCCGCATCCTGGAACGAAATATCGGTACCTGACTCCCTGGCCATCTGGAGTCTGATGGGCTGAGATAAACCCTCAATAAATCTCCGCACTCTTTCCCAATCAGTGGGAAATATCATCAATGCATGCCTGGCTAGAGCAATGAACCTGATCTCGTACTGAGTAACAGATATAGATCCCAGCTGGAGGCGCTCAAACTGCCTCCTAAGATCCTCTCGCTGAGTAATGGGAAGGAACTTCCCCAAAAATACCTCTGTGAACTGAGCGCAAGTCAAAGATGCAGACCCAACTAGTCTGGCTAAGCAGTTGTCCCTCCACCAAGTCTTGGCTGCGCCAGATAGTCGAAAAGTGGCGAAGTCAACTCCATTGGACTCCACTATGCCCATGTTCCGAAGAACCTCATGACAATTGTCCAAGTAATCATGTGGATCCTCTGACGGTGCACCAGTAAAAGTAGTAGTGAATAACCTAGTGAATCTGTGCAGTCTCCATAGAGCATCTGCTGACATAGCTGCACCCTCGGCTGCCGGTGCCATAATACCCGGCTGAGCTACTCCAGTTGTCTGAGGTGCTGGAGTCTGAAACTGAGTGGCAACCTGCTCTGGGGTATGAATAATAGGAGTCTGGGTCCCTCCCCCAGCCTGATATCCAGCTGGTGCAGTAGGAAGAAGACCGGGTTGAGCCACACTCTCAATAAGTCCTACCAGAAGGACGAGAGCGTCCTGAAGCACTAGGGTAGCTATGAATCCCTCTGGGACCTGCGCTGGTCCAACTTGGACTGCCGGAACAAGGACCTCCTCGTCAGACTCGACCTGAGGGTCCTCCACTGGGGCTGCTGCTCTAGGCTGAGCCCTGCCCTGGCCTCGGCCTCTAGCACAGCCTCATCCTCGACCTCGACCCCTCGTAGGAGCTATAGTAGGAGTGTCGGGCTGCTGAGCGGAACAAAGGGAAGCACGGGTCCTCTACATCTGCGAGAGAGTAGAGTGGACGCTCAATAAGTACTCAGAATGTATATCGCACGACAGAGAATAAAGAAATGTGGAGTTATCCTAGCTTTGCAGCCCTTGGGGGATAAATACAGACGTCTCCGTACCGATCCCTCAGACTCTATCAAGTTCGTCCGTGAGTTGTGAGACCTAAGCAACCTAGAGCTCTGATATCAACTTGTCACGACCCGAAAATCCCACCATTGGGCCATGACTGCGTCTAACGTTGAACCCGCTAGACAAGACAACGTATACAATTTCATTAACGTACTAACATTAAAATACAGAATTTAAGTAGAGCATCTAATATTCCTTTTTCAAATGCAGAAGCAGATAAATTCTGAAAATAACTTAAAACACCAATAACACGATTCGTTTACAATATCCCAACACCTGGAGTCACTAACTCACGAACTGACTAAGAGGTTACTAAATACAAAGTCTGAAGAAATAATACATAAACTGTCTTAGAATTAAGAAAAATAAGACAGAATAGAAAGATAAGGATAGAGGAGACGCCAAGGCCCACGAAAATCTGCGGGTCTACCTTGTAATCTCCGAAGTGGACTGAAGGATGCTCCCTCAATCAGTGTCCACCGGGTCCGGCTACGGGATATGCACAACATAGAGAAGTGCAGGTGTAGCATCAGTACAACCGACCTCATGTACTGAGGAAGTGCCGAGCCTAACCCCGGCCGAAGTAGTGGCGAGGCTAGACACGACGACGATAAACTACCTTTACAGTTCTAACAAAAATATAACAAGGAAGTGACAATTATTTAACAGATAAGCAAGGGATACGGGGACAAGTAAGGGGCAACAGGTAATCAGCAAAATGAGATGTTGAATACAAAACATAAATAAATAAATGAATGGAACGACATCACCTTTCGTGCTTTACTCTGGTTCTCACTATGCAACAGGTAAATATATATGAAACGTTTGCAATAATAAATGAAATGTATGGCACGACATCACCCTTCGTGCTTTAATCTCTTCCTCACTGTGCAAATATAAATAAAGGAATAATATGAATGAATGGAACGACATCACCCTTCATGTTATACTCTCTTCCTCACATTGTAATAAATAAATAATGAGTGATATGAATGAATGGCATGGCATCACCCTTCGTGCTTTACACTCTTCCTCACATTGCGATAAATAAATAATGAATGATATGAATGAATGGCACGTCATCACCTTTCGTGCTTTACTCTCTTCCTCACATTGCGACAGATAAATAATGAATGATATGAATGAATGGCACGGCATCACCCTTCGTGCTTTACTCTCTTCCTCACATTGCGACAGATAAATAATGAATGATATGAATGAATGGCACGGCATCACCCTTCGTGCTTTACTCTCTTCCTCACCTAAGTAATATCAACAACAAATCACGAACTTGGTAAGGAAATAAATTACCGGAATTCAATTCACAACCACCCGATACAGGGAATAACAACCAAAGTCAAACACATTTTCCCGGCAAGGGTCTCAGCTATAACCAATTCCTTACGAGTACATAACTTAAGGAATTGGGCCCTTCATTAGGACATCCAAACACAATTCTCAATCATGTAGTATCCACAATTAAACAATTTTCCAAATGAACTACTTCATAACACAATAATCATTGAGGTAATAACAAATAATTAAGCAAAACGGACTCACGGGCATACTTGACACACAATGCATAGGTACTCATCACCTCACCTATACATTGAACATGATAAACACATAGCACACAAAATACAATACCTAATCCTAACTAAAGTTAGGCAAGACACTTACCTCGGTCCAAAGTATAGCAATCAACCCTCTAAGACCGCCTTTCCTTTATAATCCGACTCCGAGACAACGATATATAGGCATAATTAATTCAATAATATCAATAAAGACTCAATAACACAATCCCATAGTCTAGATATTCAATTTCTAGCATTCTTCCAAAAAAACCAAAATTTGACCCCGGGCCCGCTTGGTCCAAACTCGAGGTTCGGACTAAAACCCGATCACCCATAACCCCACGAGTTCAAATATATGATTTGTTTCAAGATACGACCCCAAATTGAGGTTGAATCACCCAAATTCCCAAAAACCTAACTCTATCCAAAACCCCTAATTTCTACTTGATTTTATGATTTTAGGCCTAGATTTCTAGTGATTATGGAAGTAAAATGGGAGAAATCGATGTTAGGAAGCTTACCAAAGAGGCTATGGAGGAATAATTGGTTTAAGGCTCGTCAATGGAGGTTGGAGAAGAAGGAAAAAGGTGAAGAATGATGAAATCCTGTAATAGCATTCTGTTTTTGACTTAAGGAATTAACTGGGCGATTTTGTTCATCGCGATCGCAAGAAAGGGGCTGTGATCGCGGAGAGTCTTGTCCTAACTCACTTCGATCGCAGAGAGGAGTCGCGATCGCGGGATATAGCTTAGCTGACCCTATGCGATCGCAGGAAGAGGTTTGCATCGCGGAACACTAGGGCATCACACTATGCGATCGCGGGTCGAAGGGATGCGATCGCGGAAGGGACCTGGACAGATTTCTGCGATCGCAGATCAAAGGCTGCGATCGCCGAGAAGAAAACACCAGATATCAGCAGCTGAGGAAAGCCAAAAATTTCCAAGCCTATTTCACCCCATTAGCTACCCGAAACTCACCCGAGCCCTTGGGTCAAAACCAAAAAACACACACGACTCCCAAAACATCCTACGGACTTATTCAAGCATTTAAATCTCCAAAATATAATCAAATTCATCGAATTAAACCTCAAAACTATGAGAATTTTCTTAAAACTTTAGAAAGCTTAATTTTTCAAATTTTGATCTGAAACACATCATTCCAAGTCCGTTTTACACCAAACTTCACAGATAAGTCACATAACATATAATAAACCTGTTCCGGGCTTCGGAACCATAATGCGGGCCCAGTAACATGGTTTTCACTTGATTATTCATTTTCAAAATCCTTTATTATTTTCAGAAAACAATTTTCTTTAAAAATTCATTTCTCGGACTTGGGACCTCGAAATTTGATTCTAGGAATATGCCCAAGTCCCATATTTTCCTACGAACCCTCTGGGACCGTCAAATCACGGTTCCGGGTCCGTTTACCAAAAATGTTGACCAAGGTCAACTTTATTCATTTAATTATCATAAAATTCCATTTTCATCAAATTTCAACATAAGGACTTCCCGGCTACACGCCCGGGCTGCGCACGCGTATCGAGGTGAGATTAAAGAAGGCTTTCGGGTCCTCGAAACACAGATTTAGCTAGAATTACTTAGGATGACCTTTTGGGTCATCACATTATTTGAGATTATCTTGGGGATGGATTGTCTATCTCCCTATCATGCCATCTTGTATTTCCATGCCAAGACGGTTACTTTGGCCATGCCTGAGTTGCCTAGGTTGGAGTGGAATGGTTCCTCAGTTAGTGCAACTAGTAGAGTTATTTCCTTCCAGAAGGCTCGACATAAGGTCGAGAAGGGTTGTTTGGTGTATCTGGCTTATGTGCAGGACACCACCACTGAGTCTCCGGCGATTGATTCAGTGCTAGTTGTTCGAGAGTTTGCTGATGTCTTTCCTTCAGACCTTCCGGGCACGCCTGCGGATCGAAATATCAATTTTTGTATTGATGTATCTCTTGGAACTCAGCCTATTTCTATTCCCCTATACCGTATGGCTTCGAAGGAAGTGAGGGATTTGAAGGAGCAGCTTCAAGAGTTGTTGGCTAAGGGGTTTATCAGACCGAGTGTGTCGACGTGGGGTGCACCAGTCCTATTCGTGCAGAAGAAGGATGGGTCTATGCGTATGTGTATTGACTACGGCCATTTGAACAAGGTCACCATTAAGAACAAGTATCCTTTG
Organism: Nicotiana undulata; assembly: GCA_005239495.1. Lineage (NCBI taxonomy): Eukaryota > Viridiplantae > Streptophyta > Magnoliopsida > Solanales > Solanaceae > Nicotiana > Nicotiana undulata. The sequence goes on from MDKH01110425.1 coordinate 30,058, forward strand.
CCGCGCATTGATGACATGTTTGACCAGTTGCATGGTGCTAAGGTGTTTTCTAAGATTGATTTGAGATCGGGGTATCACCAGCTGAAGATTCGAGCTTCGGATGTTCCGAAGACTACTTTTTGTACGAGATATGGTCATTATGAGTTCTTAGTGATGTACTTTGGCTTGACCAATGCCCCAACAACATTCATGGACTTGATGAATAGGGTGTTCAGGCCGTACATTGATTCATTTGTCATTGTCTTCATTGATGACATCTTGATTTTAGTCACGTAGCCTGGACGAGCACGAGCAGCATTTGAGAGTTGTGCTCCAGACCTTGCGGGAACAGAAGTTATACGCTAAGTTCTTCAAATGTGAGTTCTGGTTGGATTCCGTGGCATTTTTTGGGGCATGTAGTTTCTGGAGAGGGTATCATGGTTGATCCTCGGAAGATTGAGGCAGTTCAGAGTTGGATGCGTCCTACTTCAGCTACAGAGATCAGGAGTTTCTTGGGTCTAACAGGCTACTATCGACGATTTGTGGAGGGCTTTTCATTTATTGCAGCTCCACTGACTAGATTGACTCAGAAGAATGCCCCGTTCCGATGGTCTGACGAGTGTAAGGCGAGCTTTCAGAAGCTCAAGACAACATTGACCTCAGCACCAGTGTTAGTATTGCCTTCTGGTTCTGGGATGTATACAGTGTATTGCGACGCTTCACGCGTTGGCTTGGGGTGTGTATTGATGCAGGAAGGGAGTGTTATTTCTTTTGATGGGGGTTTGTGGTCGCGGTCGTGTTTTCGCGATGCGCGGTGGAGGGGCTGGGTCACTGGTCCGACTTCGGAGGCTTATATCTTTTGATCTACAAGGAAGTTTGAGATGATTCCAAAATGAAAGTTGTAGCCCTTCGTGTCTAGTTTCTAGAAAAGTAGAATAAGTTATGGCCAAAATGTTAAAGCATATCACTGCTGTCATTTTTCTTGGTTTTCTTCAATTTTTCTTGACTTTTCTAGCGTGGCCGCGGTCAATTGTTCGCTGACCGCGGTGGGGGGGCCTGAGAGGGGTATAAATAAGTGGTATTTTCAGTTATTTTTCATTTTTCAAGACCCCAAAGACATAAGAGGCGATTTCCCAAACACTCTTTCTTCTCCAAAACGTTGGTAAGTGATTTCTAACTCATTTTCTTCACTCTTTAACTTCTTTTTACAAGATTGCAGCCTAGAATCTAGGGTTTTCATAGAGGGATTGGGAATTTTAGGTAAAACCTAAGAATATTGAAATTTGGGATTTTAGACCTCAAATTGAGGTCGGATTCCAAACCATTTATATATCCGGGCTCGGGGGTGAACGGGTAATCAGGTTTTGGTCCGAATTTCGGGTTTGGACCGAGAGGGCCCCGGTTCGATTTTTGACTTTTGGGGAAAGGCTTTAGAAAACTCACTTCCATGCATTAGAATTGATTCATTTAGTATTTATTGATATAATTAAGTAACTTGTGGCTAGTTTCGAGTCCTTGGGAGACAAGTTTGAAGTTTCGGGCACATTCTTGACCCGGAAAGTAGGTTCGACACGAGGTGAGTCTCCCTTATAACCTTGTATGAGGGAATTGTCCCCATAGGTGTTCAATATGCTGTGTGTAATTGTCTTGGGGGCTACGTGCGTACAAGGTGACGAGAGTCCGTACGTAGCGACTATTATTGCATGTCGGGTAGTTTTAGAGCCCACAACATGCCTTACGTTCTTCGTTGTAACGTTTTATATGTTATGAAATCCTGTTATACATAGTTTTGTTTATCTGAGATCTTATGGAAATTTAAAATAATATGGAAAGGAATTGTTTTACGGAAATGTAATATGAAAAGGAATTGTTTTACGGGAAGTAATACAAAAGAACTTGTTTATGGAAAGTAATATGAAAAGAAAAGAATATTGTGTGTGCATGTTACCGCTTCGCAATTTACTTTCCGCGAGTGATGTGTGATTTACCCCACTCTTATGGGATCGGGTCGTACGCCACGTCGGAGTTGAAAATTATTTGTAATATATATGGGATCGGGTCGTATGCCACGGCGGAGTTGAAAAGTATTTGTAATATATATGGGATCGGGCCGTACGCCATAACGGAGTTGAAAAGTATTTGTAATATATATGGGATCGGCCGTACGCCACGGCGGAGTTGAAAAGTATTTGTAATATATATGGTATCGGGCCGTACGCCACGACAGAGTTGAAAAGTATTTCTAATATATATGGGATTGGGTTGTACGCCACGGTGGAGTTGAAAAGTATTGTAACATATATGGGACCGGGTCGTACGCCACGTCGGATTTAAAGGTGCACTTATGGGACGGGCCATTCGATCCTCGACAGTGCACAATTTACTTTTATTGTTGGTTCGGGCCGAACAACCCTCGGCATATATATATATATATATATATATA
>ML273629.1:8960-31523 GCA_005239495.1 Nicotiana undulata
CATGATCCCTTCCCCGTTTCCAATTTAATTGATCCCTAGTTTAATTGTTTTATGATCATTGATGCCTTCATGTCTACTTGGTTCGTCATCTTGTTGTTAAATATTGTTACAAGTATTTTGAAAGTGTTACTTGTCCATCCTTATTGCTCCTCCCTATATATATATATATATATATATATATATATATATATATATAACCCTTATATTTCCTATTGTGGCGTACAACCCACTCCCACCAGACAAATCACATTTCATCTCTTTATTTATAATAAAGTTTCACAAATCAGATTCCAAGCCTTTCACAATACTTAAATCTCAATTATCATAAACAAAAAACTGTACTATTCAGAAACTTCACCAATTATCACTACACAACGAAACCAATCGAAATGTATAATGTAACACAGACAACCAGCTCAACCAGATGTACCACAAAGTGACTAAGGAACAAGTAACACTTTCAAAATACTTGAAACAATATTTAACAACAAGTTGACGAACCAAGTAGACATGAAGGCATCAATGATAATAAAACAATTAAACTAGGGATCAATTAAATTGGAAACGGGGAAGGGATCATGTTCAACAAGTAATTTGGTGGTGCATAGATACCCGTCACGTCACCTATACACCACACACATTCAAATTCACATAGCATTTAATTTGGGGATTCCTATTCTCTCAAGTCAAGGTTAAACCAAGCACTTACCTCGAATTCGCAGGCCACTCACTGCTCAAGCACAACTTTTCCTTTAGAATTGGCCTTCAACTCACTCGAATCTAATCATAATTAGTTCAATGTTATTAATTAATGCTAAAGGAACTAACTTTAATGCCAAACTATGATTTTCCTAAGTTTTCTATAATTAAAAAAAGAAGTTAAAAACTGACCCCGGACCCGCTTGGTCCAAACTCGGGGTTCAGACCAAATTCTGTTTACCCATTCACCCCCCAGTCCGAGTATGCAATTAGTTTCGAAATTTGATCCCAATTCGAGGTCAAAATTTGATTCTTACAAAATTCTCTAATTCTACCCAAACCCCCAATTTCTACCACGAAAACCCTTGATTTTGATTGAAAAGTGATGAAAAACATTGGGTAATTGAAAGAGAATAGTTTAGAATCGTTTACCAACACTTTGGGGATGAACTTGTGTGAAGAAAATCGCCTCTAGGTCTTTTTAGTTCGAAAATATGGAAAAAATGGTTGTTGCCCGAGTTGGTTATGTGAAGGGAGGCGTTGGTGTTTTAATAGGTTATGATTGCTGTGATTTTTTTTTTGAAGAAAAAGCGTGGAGCACCAGTGCACCAGAAACTGTTATGACAACAGATTTTTTTTTACAAGTTAAAAACATCCCGAAGCCTACCAAAAACTCACCCGAGCCCTCGGGGCTCTAAACTAAACATGCACGCGAGTCTAAAAACATCATACGGACTTGCTCGTACGATCAAATCACAAAAATAACACCTAAAACTATGAATTTAACCTCAAAACTCATGATTTTTCTCAAGAACACTTCAATTTCACTATTTCTCAACCGGACGTCCGAATCACGTCAAATCAACTCCGATTCTCACCAAATTTCATAGAAAATACTTAAACATTATAACAAACCTGTACCGAGCTCCGGAACCAAAATACGGCCCGATACCAACGAGTTCAAATATTAATTCATTTATTTATCTCATTTAAAATTCAGCAAAACAATTTTCATCAAAAATTGATTTCTAAAGCTAGGGACCTTGGAATTAAATCCCGGGCATACGCCCATATCCCATATTTTATTGCGGACCTTCTGGAAACGTCGAAACACGGATCCGGGTCCATTTATGCAAAATGTTGACCAAAGTCAACTAAAAATCAAATATTAACTCTTAAAAATTATTAATTCTTATATTTCCATATAACAGCTTTTCGGATTCACGCCCGGATCGTGCACGCAAATCGAGGTAAATAGAATTAAATGTTTCTAAGGCTAATGAGCCTGGAATGATGTCTTAAATCATAAGATGACCCCTTTTGGGTCATCACAATCTCCACCTCTAAAACAAATGTTCGTCCTCGAATAGACATAGAAAAGTACCTGAATTGGCGAATAAGTCGGGATATCTATTGCATGTCCGACTCGGACTCCCAAGTAGCTGCCTCAACGGGCTGACCTTTCCACTACACTCGAACTGAAGGATAACTCTTTGACCTCAACTGACGAATTTGCTGGTCTAAAATGGCTATCAGCTCCTCTTCATAAGTCAAATCCTTGTCCAATTGGACAGAGCTGAAATCTAATACGTGGGACGGGTCATCATGATAGTTCCGGAGCATAGACACATGGAATAACGAATGAATTGAGGGTAACCTTGGAGGCAACGCAAGTCTATAAGCTACCTCCCCCACTCTCTCGAGAATCTCAAATGGCCTGATATACCTAGGGCTCAACTTTCCCTTCTTCGCAAATCTCATAACACCCTTCATGGGCGAACCCGAAATAGTACCCTCTCTCCAACCATGAATGCCACTTCACGAACTTTACGGTCGACATAACTCTTTTGCATGGACTGAGTTGTACGAAGGCGATCCTGTATAATCTTGACCTTGTCCAAGGCCTCCTGAACTAAGTCTGTACCCAACAACCGAGCCTCTCCCGGCTCAAACCATCCAACTAGCGATCTACACCGTCTACCATATAATGCCTCATAGAGAGCCATTTGAATGCTCGACTGGTGGCTATTATTGTAGGCAAACTCCGCTAACGACAAGAACTGATCCCAAGAACCTCCAAAGTCCATCACACAAGCGCGCATGATATCCTCCAAGATCTGAATAGTACGCTCGGACTGCCCGTCCGTCTGAGGATGGAATGTTGTGCCTAACTCAACTCGAGTACCCAACTCACGTTGAACCTCCCTCCAAAAGTGAGAGGTAAACTGCGTACCCCGATCAGAAATGATAGACACGGGCACACCATGAAGGCGAACAATCTCTCGAATATAAATCTCTGCCAGCCGCTCCGAGGTATAAGTACTTGCCACTGGAATGAAATGTGTTGATTTAGTCAGTCTATCCATAATAACCCAAATGTCGTCGAACTTCCTCTGATTCTGTGGGAGTCCAACAACGAAGTTCATAGTGATGCGCTCCCACTTTCACTCGGGAATCTCTATCTGCTGAAGTAAACCATCGGGTCTCTGATGCTCATACTTTACATGTTAACATTTCAAGCAACGATATCCTTCTTCATCCTTCGCCACCAATAATGCTGTCGTAGGTCCTAGTAGATCTTGGCAGCACCCGGGTGAATAGAATACTTAGAACTGTGAGCTTCCTCAAGGATCAACTCACGAAGCCCATCAACATTAGGCACACATATACGACCCTACATCCTCAAAACACCGTCATCACCAACTGTAATCTTCTTGGCACCACCGTGCCGAACTGTGTCCCTAAGGACCATCAAATGCGGGTCATCATCCTGCCGATCTCTGATACGCTTAATTAAAGAAAATCGAGCGGCTGCACAAGCTAAAACACTGCTGGGCGAAATATCCAATCTCACGAAATGATTAGCCAAAGTCTGAATATCTAAAGCTAACAGTCTCTCACCAACGGAAATAAATGCAAGGTTGCCCATACTCACCGCCTTCCTAATCAATGCATCGGCCACTACATTGGCCTTCCCTAGATGATACAATATAGTGACGTCATAATATTTCAATAACTCCAACCATATCCTATGTCTCAAATTAAGATCCTTTTGCTTGAACAAGTACTGAAGACTGCGATGATCCGTGTAAACCTCACACGACACACCATAAAGATAGTGCCTCCATATTTTCAATGCGTGAATAATGGCTGCCAACTCTAAGTCATGGACAGGATAATTCTTCTCATGAACCTTCAACTCTCGAGACGCATATGCAATCACCTTGACATCATGCATTAATACTACACCTAATCCAATACGAGATGCACCACAATACACCGTGCACAATCCTAAACCTGTGGGCGACACCAACACTGGCGTCGTAGTCAAGGCAATCTTGAGCTTCTGAAAGTTCAACCCACATTCGTCCGACCATTTGAATGGAACACCCTTTTGGTTTAATATAATCTTAATAGTTGTTCATAATCAATTACAGAATCACCAAATAACTTCACGTAACAATAATCCCCTTTCAACCCTTCACAATACAGATAACGAGATACGATGCATGAAGACCTCATAATTATTTACTCAAATTAACGTGTCTCTTTTAACGCCACATGGGCGGGCACCTAACTCATAGGTTAAATCTCAATAGTTATAACACGAAGTTGACAAATTATGCACAGATAATTTTATACAAAAAAATTTCAAATAAACCTAACAAGCATGACTCCCTATTGGTACTATAGTACAAATTTTTAATTTCACAAAGGAGAATTTAAACACAAGGATCTCGTACTTATATAGCTTCCATCGCGACTCGTAGCCCGATTTAAACATACCACTATATTAAAATGCGAGGATCTCGCCCTCAGTTCTGAATCACAAGTAATAAACACATCGTGCCACTCGAAACATTCCCTTTTCTTCTTTTAAATATTTTTCGTTAAACAAAATTATAACACGTAATGATAGACATAGTTATCTCCATAGAATTTCTCAATACAAGTATTCACATAAGTAGATTTCAGAGTTACGAAGCTCACCCGAGAGTGGAGCATATTAGGAGGACTTTCTTAGATACTCACAATTGAATCAAGTTAAGGAAATTATCACTTTATAATAACTAGAAATTGTACTTGTAATGACACCATTTGATGTAGGGCGAAGAAGGCCTGAAGCATGTGACTTAGAATAGAGCAATAGCGGGATTTTCCCCAAAATTTCATAACCCGACTTAGGAGCGATTTTGAAGAGAAAAATCAACATCAATTCATAGGTTTGTACTCTTTAACTCATTTTCTTCCATTTCTAGAATCACCCATTAATTCCTAGTCCTACTCTTTGTTCTTCCATGGTAGAAATTTAGGGATTTAGGAAGAATTGGGTTTTTTTTTGTTGCAAATTGGGGATTTATACCTCCATTGGGGCTCGATTCTGAAACTAATTACATAATTGGACTCGGGGTGAATGGGTAAATAGATTTTAGTCCAATCCTCGAGTTTTGACTAAGCGTCTCCGGGGTCAATTTTTGACTTTTTGGGTGAAAGTTTGGGAATTCTAAATTTATGCATTGTAACTGATTCCTTTCGCAATATTTGATATTATTGAGTCAATTGTGGTTGGATACAAGTAGTTTGGAGGCGGATCTAGAGGAAAATATGTGGTTGAGCATTGAGTGGTCTTTGAAGCGAGATAAGTGTTGTATCCTACTTTGACTTGAGGGAATTAGGAAACCTCGGACTATGTGCTATATGAATTTCATGTGAGCGGCGTATATGCGAGGTGATGAGTTCTTATGCGTCGCCGAATTACCTGTTTTTCCGCTTTCTTTAATTATCTCTTTCCATGTCTAAATTGTTATATGCTCTAAATGTGTTTCCATGCCTAACTGCTACTTGTCAATCATTGTCTTCTCCTGTTTATAATATTAGATCTTTTTTATAGTTTCATAATCTCCTGCTATTTGCTCAGGTTAGTTTATTTGCATCTTCTAGTTGTAAACTTCTGGATTGGTCTCGGTGTGTAGAATTACTTATGTAAATTCTCATGTTGTGCAAGGTTTCCTATTTGCTTCAGTTTGGTATTTATGGATTGTAAAGGCTTCCCGTGATTTGAGTTGTGAATTTTATTGTGCACATTGAACACTTGGTATTGATATGGGGGGATCGGGTTGCACGCCGCAACATGTGAGATAAAGGTGGAATAATATGGTAGAATAATGGTGAATCTATAATGTACGGTGGGATCAGGTTGCACGTCGCAACAAGTGTAATAAATGTGGATTGTTTTGGTGGAATAAAGGTGAATTATGATCTGATTATGTGATGTATGGTGGGATCGGGTTGCGCGCCGCAACAACCTATGTGCCTATATTTCCTTGAATTGTGTTAGTTTTACGGTATTTTCTTTTGCACTTGAGGATTGGTAAACTCTGAACGTTGCTGGCTTATTCCTGAAGTTGTAGCTATTATTTTCAATATACTACTTTAGTTTGCTCTGTATATCCCTTTTCTGTCTTTATTATATATATTGCATATATGTTGTAGTGTGAGTGACCCACCTTAGCCTCGTCACTAGTTCGTCGAGGTTAGGCTCGGCACTTACAAAGTACATGAGGTTGGTTGTACTCATCTACACTCTGCACTTCTTGTGTAGATTTTGGCATTGGTCCTAGCTGATCGAGAGGCGTAACCGCTTGGACTGGTTCATTGGAGACTCAAGGTAGATCTGTTGGCGTTCGCAGACCTTGAAGTCCCCATCTATCTTCCCCTGTTTTTTACTGTTTCTTTCGTTCAAACAGTTGTATTCTTTCAGACGTTGCTTGTAGAAAATCTTGGAAGTTCGTGAATTGTGACTCCAGATCCGGGTTGTAGTAAATATTATAGCATTTATATTATCCCGCAATCGTTTTATCTCGTTTACGCTTATTTGATTTTATTTACTGAATTGAATAAATATTGGCTTAATGATTCTCTAACGTTGTCTTGCCTAACAAGTGAAATGTTAGGCGCCATCACGATTCCGAAGGTGAGAATTCCGGGTCGTGACGCAACTGAAATGTTAGGCGCCATCACTGCCTCGAAGGTGGGAATTCCGGGTCGTGACACTTTAAGTTGTCATATGTTTCTTTTAAGCCATTCCATAAAGCAAATGAATCTTTGATTGTGTGATATTCTATTTTCAACCCTTCATCAAGGTGATGGCGCAAGAAAATCAAGGCCTTGGCACAGTCTTGGGCAGATACTTTATTTTTATCTCTAATCGCATCTCTAGGACCCATTACCTCTAAATGGATTTCAGCATCCAACACCCATATCATATAGTTCTTGCTCGAAGTTTCAAGGGCAACAAACTTTCTTTCATAATACCAATCATAACTAAAAGAGGAGAAAAGTTATACCTTAATATTCTCAAAGAGCTTCTTGAGACGATAGAGTCTCGCGCTGATAACATGAAATGAAACAATAAAGAGGAATATTGCAAAGAAAGCGAGAGAATTCTTATTGATTTGGGATGAATAGAACCTCTTTATTTATAGGGGAAAAAATGACTTAACCACAAAGTAACAATACCTAGAATCTCTCTAAAATAGAAACTTTCACCTTAAATAAAATTTTATTTATAACATAATTTGTTAACTTAAAACGTAATTGCATAATTAGATACATCTAATGAAGAAACATTAATTGAGTAAAAATCATTTGCACTATTAGCGTATTTAAGTTAAATTCTTTTAGAACTATACTCAGCCACCGAGCATTGCCTCAAGTTTATACCTTAGCCAGTGAGACCTGCTGTTAACAAACAAAATTAAAAATTTCTGTCAATAAATATGAAGTATCATCGCAATTATTAGTTTATACTAATACTGATAATACCTTTTAAAATCAACATATAAAATTAATTTATAAAAACTTTCAACAACCTTTCTAATTTTGTTTAAATATAACTTTCGAGAAGTTTTACTACTTTTAACGTAAATACATAATATACGTACAAATCACTGGTTCTATATGTTGATAGAATTGATGAAAAATACTTATATGTCATATATACATTAATAATAAATCAATAGACACATTATTTATTACTTAAAGTATGGTAAATAATCTAGTATATGTTTTTATTTCAATTTACTACTTTAACTGTGGCACGTCAACATTTTACTATGTTCGACTAAATTTGTTTCCTAGAAGGCTAGAACTAGAATAGATCCGCCACTGATTGTTGTCTTTTGACTCAAAGACATCAGATGAGAGAGAGAGGTAAGGTTAGAGCAGGGCTTTTGCACAAATAATAGAAACGAAGTTCCTAGAGAGAGAACGGTTTGATAGAGAGAACCAGTGACCTTAATTCTCACAACTGTTTTCTACTCCAATTCCCTCTATTCTCCTGTGTGAGAGATACTGTGAGAATCTCAATCCGTGTTCAACGCATGTATCGTTTTTTATATCTGGACTTGTTGTAATAGTTGATTCTGAATCCGACATTGAAGTTAGGATCTTCAGACGACGGAGATTCCAAATACCTAAGTCGATGAAGTGATAATTATTCTATTAGTTGGCGTCGTCACTTGATTCTAGATTTTCAATTTGGATCCTCGCTTTTTTTTTTTGTTTTACTTGATTCTGTGGGGCTGTTGATTTATCGGGGGAAAAAGATGAACGGTGGTGATGTTGCAGCAGCAGCTCCGGCACCGCCGTTAGAGTGGAAATTCTCTCAGGTCTTTGGTGAACGTGCGGCGGGCGAAGAAGTTCAGGAAGGTAAACTACTTTATCATCTCACTCTTTACTCTATGGATCCACACTTATTTTTAATTAAGTTTTGCTATCTGCTATTTGGTTGTTAATTGCTCAAATAGTTACTATTTCATTATTGACCAGTAGAGAAAAATCTGTTTGGTTTGATCATGGATTTGATTATGTGATTTTGCATGCGGAGTTTAACCGATATACCTATTATGAACAGTCTATTAATGAAGTAACCAAGTTCAGTCCTTTTAAGCTATATTTCATTTTAAGAAAAATATCGGAGATCCTTGAACTTGTATCTTGGTGTCTCCTGTGTTTGACTGGCGAATCAGTACTTGTTATTGATTTACTGAAAGACTATGGAGCTGTAGTTACTTTGACTTCATTTGCAAGAGTGGCGAGTTGGTGGTTTGGGTCATGTATTATTTACTGTTTAAGTGCGTTGAGCTATTATATGTATATTGGCAAGGGGTTGAACCGAGTGGACAAATTTGTAACTTCCCCTTCAGTATTTCGCCTCTAGGTATTCTTTACCTGCCCACCGGTGTCAGTTTTAGGTACATGTACTCTCTTGCTTAAGGTTGTTCAAGTTTATTGATGCAGTCAGTGACCACTTGTCATGTTATTTTCATTCCACTTTTGTGATGTAAATATAGTAGTGAAGTTGTAGTACATATACTAGTAAGTTTCTTGAGATTGCAGGGCATGTTTCAGTACAACAGGCTGCTCGGAGAGCAATTTATAATTGGGTATTGGCGGAGATGCCAAAATGGTCAAGGTAGGGACAATACCTTTCTTGTGTTTTGGAAATATTGGATGTTGCTTGTGGGGCTTGTCGGCTTGAATCCAGCCAAGTGTTTAACTGCATATGGTTAATGGAGACTGTCCCAGAGAGAAGATTTTGGTTCAAGATTATAGTTCCAAATTTGTTGGACGAAAGTTTGTTTCAACGTTGTTGGGCTTCCAGAAAGCAGTTTGCATCCGCTCTTTTTTTGGGGTTTCATGATGCTATGTCACTGGACTCTTGATGTGTGGTAAAGTTGTTCATTGTGAATTTAACTGACAGATCCCCGACAAAGTTCATCGTATTTTACATCTGCTGAGTGTTCTAACCCTATGCAGCTCCTAGCCTTGTGCTTTAGCTTCCTCTTTTAGAATTATCCTGATTTTCTTGCCCGAAGTTTTGTTTTTTGGATAAGTGAAATTTTATTGGTTGCACCAAGAAAGTGCTAGTATGTACGTCAAAGATTTCTAACCCCCTTAATAAAGAAGGGATTCCAGAAAGCCGACAAAAGTATTTAGGTCGCAGTCAATCTTGAGCTTACACCATGAATACAGAAAATGTAAGGCTCTTAACATAACGAAGTGTATTGCGGAGTATTTTTCTTTTTCAGAACACCTATTGTTTTTCTTTAAAATATAACAAAGAGGGACAGTGTTCCAAAAGTCTTTGAGAAGCAATTCTTTGTTCTCTGCCCATTCAGCTGTGCACAGATTCTTTCAGTATTTCTGGATGTACCCATTGTATCCAAAACACATTAAGGAACAAGGTCCATACTTCCCATGCATGCTAACCATGTACGAAAAGATGAGTGGGAGATTCACTGTTGGCTTCACATAGAAAACACCTATTGCGTAGCTGAAAATTTCTATTTGTAAATTTCCTGTGCACGCTTCCTGTAGTGCTAGCCAGCCAAAGCAAACTGCTCTTGGGTATGCTTTTGCTTCCACACTGGACAAGGCCATATCTCCTGCCCGCTGGAGATTTCAGCTGATTATAGCAAGATTTTACGGTGAACTTTCTTTTTCTGTCCTCTTCCCATGCAAGAGAATCAGGAATGTCTGGCTGTATTCAAACTCCCTCTACTCTGAATAACAGTTGTCCAAAGTTTTCTACTTCCCAACCGATTTTTTTTTTCCTTAATCCAAAATTCCAATCTTCATTACTCCAGCACCCGGAAATTGTTGCATCTTGCTTTCGCGTCATACCAACAAAAATTCATGAAAGTTCTGCTTCAAGGGAGATTAAATCCAACCAAGGATCCTGCCATATTCTAGTTTTAAGCCATCTCCTACAACAGTAAACCATTGATGCTCTTCCAAAGAGATGCACCATATGCCCTGTAGCTTGTTTAGTTCTTGCTCAGAAGTTTATTGATGTCTGAGAAGTATGTTTGACAACCTTTGGTATAGCTTAATTCATTGTGCCAGTTAAATAATTACTGAAGTACCTATCAGCGTAAAAAACATATAAGGTGGAAGTGCTGGCAGGCTGGATTGACTGGAAACTTTTTCATAATTTACACAATTTGACACCAACAGAAGTTATATCCAGATTGGGAGTTTCTTTCTGACTTTATTCAGCCTTTGGGGTTCTTTTTTGTAGAGATGGAGTGTCGTTGAAGTCCATTTTCTCTTAATAGAAACCACAGTCAAGCTCCTTCGTCGTCTTGCTTTTTTAGGCTTGACTTTTTGTTCCTCATGGTTTATTGCAGTGGCGAGCCTAAAATCCTAACAAGGGGATTCAAAAACTAAAAGAATACCATGCCTAGGATTCCAACTTGTTACCTAAAGCAAATTAACCCCGTTACCACTAATTTTAAAGTTCCCATCATGTCAAGGGGATTTAAAAACTTATATATGCACAAAAGAATTGTTTTTACCCTATTTGTGCAGTATAATTTTCCAATGAAGGGGATTCTGTTGACCCCCCTTCATTGAATTGGTCTAGCATGCAAAATGTGCACATAAGAAGAAAACAAGCCCTGAATGATAGACTGCTGATCATTGAAGTTTGCTGAAGTAAGAGTGCCTAAAGCCAACACCGGTAGTTACAGAAGTCCTACTTTATGGAGCTAGTTTGCTTGACTAATGGTGGTCTTCTTATTCTGGGTAAAGTCATCTAGCATCTAAATAGTGGATGCAGAAAAACTTATTTTATGTTGCAAGCTCTTTACAGATCCGTGGCAGTACCAAATTCACTATGTTTATTGGCAGTTATGCCCTGTTTTAAATAGACGAGTTGCATTAGATCAATAGTAATCCTGCTCAAGGAAAATGCTGGCTGAGATTTTATTACGTGTTTAAAATAACTTCTCTCTTTCTTTTTATAATTATGTTCTAAGTTGCTCCGGCACGGCAGTTTAGGTGCCGCACCTGTGTCGACAAGACACTATTATGGATATGGATATGGGATCCATACCAGATCTGGTCAAACAATTTTGGATACTTTGACCACGACGGACGGAAAAATTCGAGACGAGATACAATTTGATTCCCGAAATCAGAACTAAAACTAGGGTAATTTGAAGAAAATAGCATACCTTATCTAGGAAATCAATCGTTTACTTATCTACAACTTGAGTATAAAAAAGGAATTCACACTTTACTATATGTAAGCATTCCGCAAAATTTCTCATTATTTAGAGATATTTTTATATTTTTGAAGTTTTTTAGCCGGATCCCCGCACCCGTATCCATACTAGGATCGGTACCTCCGAATCTAAGAATTTACATATCGAAGGATCCGACCTCTAGATCCGCACCCATGTCCGAGCAACTTAGATTATGTTAGCATGGTTGAGACTTTGATTTTCCCTTCTTCCGGTGCTTCTAAAAGCGGAAGCGCAAAGAATGATAACCCCTCGTTTGAACTGAAGCAGATAGCGAAAAGTTAAGCACACTTTTGAACTGAAGCGAACGAGTTATGAAAATTTTAAAAAATACCAAAATTGGAATTCATTGACCCTACTATAATAATCAAATCCCAATAAAATTACTTACTTAAGCATTCCATTTACAATAATGTTGATATTAATACAACTCCTCAAAGTTGAGTTTCAAATAACTAAAAGCTTCTCATTAGGATCAATTGACACATTATTGTTTGAAAAGCACGTGGCTTTGCCGTGAAATGATAACCGCATGTTTGCATCTTTTTGTCGCTTTGAGAAACTAAGCGGTGACTTTTAATAACGCTGCCTTCTTCAATAGTTGTTCTAAGCGGAAATCAAAAGGCTCGTCCTTCAGAGCTTTCTGTGCATGATGAGTCAGTTCATTTATTGTAGGTTTTGTACAGTAACCTATCAAAGAAATAGGCTTTGCACAGTTCACGTCAACGCTGCACATTATCTTGATGTGGGGATATCCCGAAAGAAGAACCCCATGACTAGTGAATTTGCTGCCAGTAGCATTCTGTGTTGCGTGAAATTTATTTCATGGTTGCATTCACGTGAGTTCATTTAATGTAGGATTTTACAGTTTAGGATAATGCAGCATTTATGCTGATATGGCAACATCCAGAATGAAAAGAAAGGAACAGAGAGAATGTCTCTCAATATTGTGCATGGATTCGTCTTAATAATGCCCAGCTTGGTCTTGGTGTATAACATAGTTTAAATAGTAGTTTTAGGCAGTTCGTGTTACCTGAAGGTAGTTGCTGGTGGTTTACTTTTAGGCTTTAGTATAAGACATGTAGATGAACCTTTCTAGGAAACAACAGAATTGAATATCTTGCAATAGATTTCACGTATGGAATAATGATGCTGATTCTTTCTGCAGTTACACAACTTTCTCAAATGGTAGGAAAATATTTACCAAGCTCACGGCGTTTAGACATTTTGGACACTCTTTTCTTTCTGTCTCATGATTTGTTTTCTTTTCTTTGTTTTGCAGTTGATATCATCTCAGCAATTGAGTTTGATAAAACTGGTGACCATCTTGCCACTGGGGATCGAGGGGGTAGGGTGGTATTATTTGAAAGGACCGATACAAAGGAGGTTGTTCTTCAATCTTGTAGTTATTCAGAATTTGGAGGTTCTTTTGATTGATCGTCTTTTCCTTGCGCTTATTTTTTTGTTTAGCATGCTGGAAGCCGAAGAGAATTAGAGAGAATGGACTATCCAGTCACTCGGCATCCGGAGTTCCGCTACAAGACAGAATTTCAAAGCCACGAGCCTGAGGTAGGCGACTCATCTCTGTTTCTAACCTTCTTTCCTGGTGTTATTTCTCTCTTAGGAACTCTTGCGTCATGTACTTGCCTGAGAAACAATATTTGAAAGAGCTTCAGAGAAACATTACCTTATTGTTTCTATGTCCTGGAAATAGATGGATGTTTTACCATTTGAGCCACCACTTTCTTGTGTCTATGGTGGATCACTGCCTTTTAGTTTTCACTCTTCATCTGCTCTTAGTTCCTCCTTTTGCCGCTTCAAGTAGAATTCTTATGCCCTCATCTACATCATTCAGTTTGATTATCTGAAGAGTTTGGAGATTGAGGAGAAGATCAACAAGATCCGGTGGTGCCATATGCCTAATGGTGCTCTCTTTCTTTTGTCTACTAATGACAAAACTATAAAGTTCTGGAAGGTATGTTATTTCATCCGATTTGCTTCTCTGTGATTCTCTGTGGTAGTATAGAGTAGGTTTTTGATACCCTTATTAAGTAAAATGAAAATGTTTATTCCGTATTTACTTTTCCGAGGCTTAAGCTACAGTAAGTTGTGTGGGAGAGGGATACTAATAGCAATTTCAAGTGTGTAGCCTGACGTGTTCATCTTCATTCATATTCATGGTAGTACTAGAAACTGTTGTATTAGGAAGAGCGTGAGTAAGTTATTCAGTGTGGTGGGATGGGATGCCTGGGAAACGTGATATTAGTTGAATGCTTTGGAGAGAAATTGTCTGATGTGCTGTTGCCTCTTATAATTTTTACATCGGCTATGAACCAACGATTCTTCCATTCTTGTGGAATGCATATGTTGAGATACTGTGCATTTTTTGACAAGCTACTGTTGAAGCACCTAGGTCTTGTGACTGTCTATGTTGGCTGCCTATAACATCCTAATTTGCTTTCTAATTATCTTTTCCTGAATTTTTCAGGTCGAAGAGAAGAAAATCAAGAAAATATCTAACTTAAATATTGACCCTTCCAGAGCTATTGCAAATGGCAGCATGCCCAGTTCAAGTGTTTCTTCCAGTCAAAAACAGTATCTTGCAAATGGGTGCTACACAGACGGATCTTCCGGCTGTCTAAGCAATGATTTTTCGTTTCCACCTGGGGGTCTTCCTGCATTACATTTACCTGTGGTAGTTGTACTTAAGATATTTATGCAACTTCCTATCTTGTACTACATATTGATGTCAAGTTTTTCTGTGTGTATTGGTTTTTGTAACCTCTCAAGTATGTAAATTAGTTCTCTTAAGTATGCCCTGCATTTACCTATGAAAACAATGATGTCCATAGGTATAAAGTTACATCTAATTGTTGGAAATAAAATAGTGTAGTAAGGAAAATAATTCAGGAGTTGATAGTCTGAGCTGAACTGCATATATGATATTTGTTAGTCCGGGTTATTGGGGGAGTCTGTTTTGATGACTGTGCATACTATTCCGAAACATCTGTTAAGGTGTATAATTTTGGTTAATTGTTCATCCATGTATTGGTGCAAAGTGTAACAAGAAGCCAGAAACATATCTGTATTTCACATTTTACTATATTCTGCATTGCTCCTTTTAGTATTTACTAATTCTACGTACAAGCTAGGCTGTATATATTTGCATGTTCATACAAGCATGTGTTCTGTATATGTGCTGGGTCAATGCATAGGTGCTTTATCCTCTACTTCTCAGGCTGGGTAACTGAAAACCTTTATGCCTTTGTTCTTCCTTAAATCTTTCCTCAATTTGCTAAAGGAATTTCAATGTGGCTCTTTAGCTCACCTCCCCTCTGAAAAATGCTGTTTGTTGAAATTTATTGGAACGTCTTTATTTTTCTTTCATCTGCATCTAAAAGCTTTGGAATCTGAATTGCAGGTTTCAAGCAGTGAGAGCAGCGTTGCTGCTAAATGCAGAAGAGTATATGCCCATGCACATGATTATCATATAAATTCTATTTCAAATAACTGGTGAAGATCCATTCTATAATTGGAAATCTGATTTACTATGCCTTCTATTTGTTAGAACTTATTGTAATTTCTGTCCTCCTTCTTCCACTTAGTGATGGGGAAACATTTATATCAGCTGATGATCTCCGGATAAACCTTTGGAACTTGCAAATAAGTAATCAAAGTTTCAATATTGTTGATGTCAAGCCAGCAAATATGGAAGATCTAACTGGTGAATTTTTGATGTGTTGATCTCAACTTCCATTTTGTTATGGGCACCTCAAATACATGATAGTTTTAATTTTTATTTTTAATTTTTCAGAAATGCTTGTTTCAATGAATGCTCATATTTGTTTAGATGTTTGTTATTGCAGAGGTGATAACTTCAGCTGAATTTCACCCTACTCACTGTAACATGTTGGCTTATAGTAGTTCAAAAGGATCAATCCGTCTGGTAGATTTGCGGCAATCAGCATTGTGCGATTCCCATTCTAAATTGTGAGTATCACATTAAATAGTAGTCCTTTGCCGGTAGGTGTTATTTTTTCCTCTCTATGTCAAAACAAGATATCACCTGCACAAAAGAATTCTGCAAGAGAGTTAGTTTCTTACCAGTATAGGGCCCCTGGAGAGATATTCTTCAAGAGATAAATATTTTAAAATTACTTTCTCATAGCTCTAATAAGTTGAAATGCTGGTTACCCATATATGCAGGTTTGAAGAAAAGGAAGCTCCTGGCTCAAGATCGTTTTTTACCGAGATAATTGCTTCAATTTCAGATATAAAATTTGCGAAGGCTGGAAGATACATACTTAGTCGTGACTATATGACCCTTAAGGTTGGTTTTTCTCTCTCTTTTTTTCTCTAGGTCTTCATCTTTTCAGTTGACTGATGTGAGAGATGCGCAATGTAATTGCCTTGTGTATTATATTCTTGACTCTAAGTACTCTCTGATATGTAAATGGTGTGCATAAGGAAAACAGAGTTCTGATAAGTCAGAAGGTAACATAAGCATGGTCCATGGGCATCTCTTAGTCACATTCCTGGTAATTGGTTTAAAATAAGTTTAATAAATGATCTGTGGAACACTCTTCACTGCCGGAATCTGACTTAAATTGCCAGCTTACCAACTTATCCCCCACCCCACCCCTTCCCCCCCAACCCCCACAAAAAAAAACCTTGGTAGTAAACAGTATCAGTGCATTTGGAGTTTTCCTTGGTGCACTATTTAGAAGAATTTCTGGGCTTTCTGGAAGATTGAACTATGTGCAGGTGCATGTGCATGGCGCTTTTTCTTCTCTTCTCTGTTTACCTTTTGTCAGTAAAAGCATTTTTTTACAAAATAGTACCAAGTGGGTACTGCAAAGATTTACAAGATGTTACAGCTCTAAAGAGTTTAAAAAAGATTCTTCACTTTCAAAAAAAGAGTTAAAAATAGATTCTTTTTAGCTTTTACATAATTCTTTGTTACACAACAATATGTAACCCCAAGACGATATTTCAAGCTGTATATTGCCTCTGATACCCCTTCGGAGCATTTTCTGCTTTTTTCTTTCCACAGCAACCACAAAAGGAAAATGCATATACATGAACTGTC
Source organism: Nicotiana undulata (assembly GCA_005239495.1). NCBI lineage: Eukaryota > Viridiplantae > Streptophyta > Magnoliopsida > Solanales > Solanaceae > Nicotiana > Nicotiana undulata. The sequence goes on from ML273629.1 coordinate 25,839, forward strand.
TTGGAAAATGCCTTAACACTCTTTACGAACTAGAGAGCCTCTCCAATTGCAAAGATAGTCACTCACAGTTCTTCTGATTGGCCAGATGGAAACTTGGTGTTTCATCAGTTCCTTGGTCACATCAGATGTAATAACAAATAATTGACAGATTCTTCAATTCTTTCACGCACGAATCACTTATTACACCAATTTAACCCCCCCCCCCCAATCATTATCGTCTATAATTGATAGGCTCATAGGCATGTTGCTTTAATCCTTGTTTCCCCGTGGAAAGCTTTTGCAGTTGAATTTTTCCCAAGGCTAAGTCTCATCTTTCAAAAATCTTAATTTACAAACAAAACCTCTTGGTTTAGGTTTCGCTATGTTTGCATCTTATGTTTGTGAGTCTGCAAAACGTTTTCTAGAACTTAAAGGTGCAGCTGCTAGTCTGCTACATTTTTTTTATCCTTTCTAGTTCCTGGCAAGAATGTGCATGGTATACCATAAGCGTAACTATTATATCAGATTCCTGCTAGATCTACTTTCTTTCAGCTTTATGTTAGTGGACGTCCTCGTCAATAAAAGAAAGAATGAGAAGAAGTGAGATCTCTATCATTGATCCTTTTTTTCCTGATGAGGTGATCCTAACCAAGTATATGGAAGAAAAGATTGTTCCATTTTTACTGAAACTCACTTTGCCTTGCAGCTATGGGATATAAATATGGATTCTGGTCCAGTTTCAACTTTTCAGGTTCATGAATACTTGAGACCAAAGGTGAATTTCTTTCTCCCAAAATTAGGTGCTTCTGCTTGGTTAGTTTCTCATTTGTGTCTGAGCTGATTAGTAATTATTATGTTGCTCTGCAGCTATGCGATTTATACGAGAATGATTCCATCTTTGATAAATTCGAATGTTGCCTTAGCGGTGACGGTTTGCGAGTAGCAACTGGATCTTATAGGTGTGTAGAGTTATTTTTTCAGTTTTTATTTTCTTTCCTTTTATTTCTCCACCACGGTGATGTATTGTTCAACATAATTTGTACAATTTCAGCAACCTTTTCCGTGTGTTTGGTTGTGCTGCGGGGAACACGGAAGCAACTACATTAGAAGCAAGCAAAAACCCCATGAGGTACCTGTATTAAAAGTTTTTCGGCATGTAAATTTATTTGGATATATCGTAATGTCATGGCTTTTGATGACTTTGATTATTCTCCTTTAGAAGACAAGTCCAGACCCCTTCGAGGCCTTCCAGATCCTTGAGCAGCAGTATAACACGTGTTGTCAGGAGAGGTATGCTTTTCTAGATGCAGATATATAGTTTCTCATATATCTCAGTATATATGTCATCTATATTTGAATTTTTGCCCCAACAGTTTGACATAAATTGAATTTTTATGATATGCATTCCAGGAGCAGAAAGTCCAGCAGTTGATGCTAATGGAAACTCATTTGACTTCACAACCAAACTGCTCCATCTCGCATGGCATCCAACTGAAAATTCAATTGCATGTGCTGCTGCAAACAGCTTGTATATGTATTATGCATAAAATATGAGGTTGCAGTTTCTTGGAGTTGCTTTTTCAGAAGGCTTTATTTCGAATCAACATGAGGGTCTGCCATTTCGATCTTCCAGAATCAATCCGAGATATATTACATGCTCTTAATGTTAAGGTCCACTGCTCAAAGAATGGACAATCTAGCAACTTATTTGTCAATAGCCATGCGTTCTTGCTCTCTTCTTCCCATTTTCTGCTTCACCCTTCTCTAAATTTACTATTTATTGGGTTGACATCAGGAGAAATCTCATTTTAGTTCCCCCACAAGCAAAACTGATGGGTGTGAAAAAATTGGCACTAGTTCTAAGGTGAATGCAGTTTTGCTCGAAATCTTGCTGGACAGGACGTGCTGGCTAACTTGCAGAGCGTTAAACTAACTTTATTGGATAACATTATTTTTTTGTAGGATAATTTAATATGCTTTTTGATATAGGTTATTGACTAAAGTAGTTCTTTTTTTCCTGTAAAAGAAGTTCAAGGGCACTGGCATTTATTTCCCTGTATTTTTTCCTTTGGTAAAGTGAAAGCTGGCACTGCCAACCTTTCTATCACTTGGAGATCCTCAGTACTTGTGCATTTTATTAGGTTGAGGTTGGTACTTTCATTCTGCTGCTGGAGCCATGTAATGGAACTAAACCTGCATGATCTAGCTAACATTTTCACACTGCTGTGCATGCAACCATATAACGCTTCCCCACAGCTGGATTCCTCATCTTCTCGCTGAAAATGATACCATTGTACTTCTCCCTTATGCTAACATTCTTTTATGCATAAGGAGAGGCCATTGTAGTTCTCCTGCAAGCAATGCTTCCGTCATCAGAGAAGATTTAGTTTACTTTTGCTTATGATGGTTGGTTAATGGCTTGTGTGCAAGCATGTTTGTGCTCATTGGAAGAGCAAGGGGAAGAATTACGACTTGTTCTTCCTTGATATGGCATTTCTTATAAATATGTTGGCACAGTGTGATTGTGATAAATGATGGATATGCTTTCTTTATGGAATGAAATTACTTGCGACTTGAGTAACAGCATGCTATATATAGCTGATGATAGGGGTGGCAATTTTGACCCAAAAAATTGTAGGAATTTTTACATTCCTATGCCACATAGGAAACCTTATTACTCTCAATGTTTAAGGTTTGACTTAATTACACTTGGTATACCAAATTACCAATTCTATACCATACTTAATTAAGGGTCTAATTAATTGGACGTTTTTTACTCCTTAATTAAAGGTGTTCATATATCTCACGTTTCTCTCTCTCCCTAATTCCTAAGGCCAACGCCGTTTTCCCCCTCCCCTTTCTTCCTCTTCTCCATTTCTTCTTCTTCTCAAAAAATACAGAGATGAGACCCATTTTTTATAATCAGATTTTTCCCATGTAACCCTAGCGAAAAAAAAGAAAGTTGGTCGTTCCCCTTTCACATCAACCTTGCTTAATTCTCGTATTTTGTCCATCTCAAAATTCTATACAGTATTTACCTTGCATTTATAATGTTCTTTTTTCGTTGAAATACAAGTGACGACTGAGCAACTTCAATGGCGATAAAGCTCTCAACTTTAAAGCTTCCCAAGAAAATCCCCAACTGGGTTTGTTCAAAATCCTCTCTTTCTTCACTCTCTGGTGCTTGTCGAATTCAAATCACCCCTGAAACCAATCAACCCCCTACCCTTCTTCTAACTTTGATTCAAAGATTCAACTTTTAAAGACTTTGTAGTTTTTTGTGTAGAAATTTTGTAGATGAAGAGAAAATTTTGTAGTTAACATTTTTTTTCAACATAGATTGTAGTTTAATTGTAGTATAAATGTAGTAATTTTGTAGATACCATTAAAAATAATACAGCTTTATACAATACTTAAACTGATTTGTAGTTTATTTATAGAAATTTTGTAGATGAAGAGAAAATTTTGAAGTCAATATTTTTTTTCAACATAGATTGTAGTTTAATTGTAGTATATATGTAGTAATTTTGTAGATATCCTTAAAAACAATACAACTTTATACAATACTTAAACTGATTTGTAGTTTTTTTGTAGAAATTTTGTAGATGAAGAGAAAATTTTGTAGTCAACATTTTTTTCCAACGCAGATTGTAGTTAAATTGTAGTATAAATGTAGTAATTTTGTAGATACCCTTAAAAACAATAATGCTTTATACATACTTAAACTGATTTGTAGTTTATTTTGTAGATAAATGTAGGAATTTTGTAGATATTAACATAAAATTAGACTTTCATAGAATTTGTAACATAATAATTTTAATCAGCTCCCCCTAATTCTTAAGACCAGCGTCGTTTTCCCCTCCCCTTTCTTCCTCTTCTCCACTCCTTCTTCTTCTAAAAAAATACAGAGATGAGGCCCATTTTTGATAATCAGATTTTTCCCATATAACCCTAACGGAAAAAAAGAAAGCTGGTCGTCCCCCTCTAAAAGCTCTCAGCGACAGACCGCCATAGCGGCTCCTTCTTCTTCCCTTCACTATACTTGAGTGAAATTTGAAGAAAAAAAAGTCGAAGAACAGAGTAGATGGCAGAAAAGAGTAGCTACAATTTGATTTCGAATTTGTTGAATTTTTGTCGGGTTTTTGGTTTGTTGATTATGAAAAAATATCGACGAACATCGTTTTTTGCAGAATGATTTGATTTGAAATTGAAGATAACGTCTAATTCGTGATTTCCGTTTGAAATTAGATATTAACGTCGCTATAATCAATTCAAATATTTACTCCCAGATTTGTAGGCGCCTAATTTGGAAGGAATCAGCTCTTAATGTTGGGTATTTAATGAATGGTATAAATTTTATAGGAAAAATGTAAACATGGCGGGTAATTATAAAAAATATGCACATTTTTGGTAATAAGGTTTCATATATGGTATAGGAAGGAAAAAACCCCAAAATTGTAAGCCGCCCAACCCACCCAAGGTTGTATGGGTTGGGTCAGTAACTAAAAAGCCAATGAGTCAAAATGGGTTAGACCCATATTGACCCGTCGAAATATTGGGCCCAAACGTGTAAAAAAATTGTAACCCAACGGGTTAATACATAGACCAGCCCAACGGGTCAAAATAAATAAAACCTACGCGGCTACGCCTATTCTCTTTAATTTCTCAGAAGACGTAAGTTAGACAGACTACTCAGAGCTCCTTCCTCCTTGATTTCTTAGACGAATGCAAGGTTAGACTAATGTTTTTGGCTCTTCAACTCTATTCTCATCCTCTTTTAATCTTTTTCCTTGATTCTTTTTCTTTCAAAGTGTTGAATTTCGTTTTTTTGTGGATTTTGTTATTGTTGGTGAATTGGGTGTTTGAAGCTGCTATTTATTTTTTATTTGGGGTTTATATGAACTCATAATTTAAAATCTTTGCAGATAATATTATCTCTTTTATCTTTCTATATGCTTTTCTTTTTATCTTTCTATTTGCTTCGCTTTAAACTCTTTCTATGTGCTTTGATTTAAGATCTGAAAGTGCTGTTTTTACTTCTTTTTTTAAGAAGTTGATGGAGCATATGGATGAACTAGAAGAATCTACTGAAATAAGCTCGACAAGTGCATGTAGGAGGACTTCCGTGGTATGGGATAATTTTTTGAAATTACCACTTACATTAATCCGGATAATAGGTTGAGGGCAAATTGTAAAGATTGTGGTCAGGTATATTTGGCTGATTCAATTGCTGGAATTTCAATTTTAAAGCGTCACCGAGCTAAACGTCATAGCGATGTGTCAGAATCAGGTCGTTATCCAATTGTGAATATTGAAATGTTCCGTGAATTGATTGCCAAAGTTATTAAGACATAACTTGCCTTTTAGTTTTGTGAAATATGAAGGGATAAGAGAGATACATAGCTTTTTGAATCCCACCGTCAAGACTATTTCAAGAAATACTTCAAAGGTTGATGTTTTTTAAAATTATATGAGAAGCAAAAAAGGAGTAGTTCATGATGAACTTGCAAGAATTCCTAGTAGAGTATTGTAACACTGCTCAAAGTTATAAAAGTTTCGAGACACGCTAAGTATAGAACTAAATTATTACTATTATTTTTATTTTTATCTTGCCTATACATACATATATATATATATATATATATATATATATATATATATATATATATATATATATATCGGATATACAATTAAAAAAATAATAAT
>ML273629.1:31771-43484 GCA_005239495.1 Nicotiana undulata
ATATATATATATATATATATATATATATATATATTGGATATACAATTAGAAAAATATTAATAATTTTAATATTGGTAATTATTAAAAATAGGTATAATTAAATACAGATTAAGTCAAAACAAACACACACAAAAAAAGAGAAGGAAAAACAAGCAAAAAAAAAATGAAAAAAACGTGAAAGCCTTAAACCATAGAAGGCTGTGGAAGGCAAAAGATGTAACAAAAGGGTTTTTTATACTTTATACTAAGAAACAGAGAAAAAGGATCGTGAAAAGGCAGAACTAAAAAGCCTCTCTCTGTTCACGCACGAAAAGCAGAATCGTGAACCAGGGCCTTGCTGCTCAGTACTCACGCAGGCAACGAGAAGTTTAGGGTTCTTTACAAATCGCAAATTTTTGAACTCAGGTATATAAAATTCTTCATGTCAATCATCCTAAATTATTAATAGGTATAGTAATTCCCTTCTTTCTCTATATCAACAAAAGATTTCATGTTTATGGGTGAAACTTTAAAATTGATTAAAATGTACTGGTTATTGTAGAATCGATTGTTTGACCGGTATCAATTGGACTGGGCCTATGTATTAGCTCGAGAAGTTTTGAGGTGAGTTGATATAACCCTTTACCAAAGTAGTTTAAATCACAAAAATATAAATACAAGGTGTTTGATGAATTAGCTAAAAAGTGAATATGTACTTAGTTGAAGTGAGTGAGTTCCTATTAGCTTAGAATTATTTTAGTTAAAGTTAGATAATTTATTTTGATATATGTGCATAAATTTTCAGATTTTGTGTTATTCTTATATGTCATTTTTATGTTAAAAATTCATGAAAAAACAAGAATATTTAGAATTTTTTTTGAATGTTTATTTCATAATTATGCCATATCTTACATTTAAGAATTCTAGAATAAGTATGTTTGAAAGATTTATATTTGAAAAGTCACAAGAAGAAATTTTAGAAAGAAAAGATTTTTGGGAGTATCCTTTATTCTGAGAAGGGGTCATCGTCCAGGTCGAGGGTCCTGACCAAGACGTTTACTTCCTGAAACTACTTGTGCCAAAGTAGGGAGCACACGAGCCGAGTGTCTCGTTGCTGAGAATTCACTTAGCCAGGCTAAGGTATGATACATGAGCGCTGAGAACCATGAAACGAGTGACACCTCGTGGATTGGGCCTATTCGATCAGGTTGGGATCGAACCCGTGCCGATCACATGGTGACTAAGACAGAAATAGGTCAGGAGAGTTGGAACTCCCAAACTATAAAGGGAAGTATCTCTTTTGAAAAAGAAAAGAATTTCTTTTAGAATATTCATAAACTACTATTATGCAACTATTTTAGAATTATTCTTAGAAGCTTTATGTTTTCTATCCATTTAGATACTTTGCTCGTAATGTGTATTGTATTAAAGTTTCATCCCCTGCCGTTGAGACTCACCGAGTACAATGGATGGTACTGACATTCTCTTTTGAGAACCTACGCTAGTCTGCGGTACAACGTAGGAACCGATTTTGCATGCAAACAGGCTACGGGTTAGGACTTCCCTCACTTCCAGTGCTTTTGGTGAGCTCCACTTTTGTTCGTGGAGTATTCCTTAAAGTCATATTTATCTAGCTATTTCTTTGTTTACTTAGAGAACTGGCCAGGAAATCTCAGGTCCTGAGCAACGCGTCAGTTTATCAGTAGAGGCTTCATAGACATACTCGTGGGGTTAAGATTTTGGATGATTTTGATAATAACTTAGTAGTATTTCATTATTTTCTACGAATAAGGTTTTGAAGTTGGTTTATTTTAGATATTTTGATTAATTAAAAGTATTTGATTATAGTATTGCTTTATTGCATATTAAGTTTGAAGTTATAATAGATTTGATAAGTGCAGATGGTTCGCTCGGTCATGTTCAGTGATCGGGTGCCGGTTCCGGCTTGTTTAGAAAATAGGTCGTGACAAGTATGCTTGACTATTGATTTGTGGACATCAATTACCTTAAATGGTTATTTTTGTTTGACGGCTCATTTTGTCGACTTAAATTGGATTTTACAAAAGAGGTTTCTAATATTCCGACATGTGCCTCCTCCGCATGCTGGTCAAATTCTTGGACCGATATTGATTAGTTTCTTGAAGGAGTGGGGAATCGAGAAGAAAATATTTTCAATAACCTTAGATAATTCATCTTACAATGAGAAAATTGTGGACAATTTGAAAGAGCACTTGAACTTGATGAATTCTTTGGTATATAACGGGGACTTTGTCCATATTTGTTGTGCAAATCATATTTTAAATCTGATTGTTAAAGCAGGTCTAAAGTCAATAGAGGTTGCAATCTTTAACATAAGAGAGAGTATTAAATATGTGAAAGGTTCTGAGTCAAGGATCATAAAGTTTGTAGATTGTATCAAGAATCTTGGTTGGAGGGTGTCAAGAAAGCCCTCCGAGCGATGAAAGCATTTGATGATGAAGCTGTGGAGCTGGCTGCTTACCAGCTTAGAGATGTGGCTGGCGCTTGGTTTGAGATGTGAGAAAAGGAAAGAGATGAAGATTATGGTCTGCCTACTTGGGAAGAATTTGAAGAGGCCTTCATGGCTAACTTTATCCCGAAAAAGGATAGGGAAGCTAAGGCTACAGAGTTCGAACAACTCATGCAAGGGAATAAAAGTGTGCAAGAGTACTACATGGAATTCATAAGGTTAGCTAAGCATGCTCCTCACATGGTTAAGACAGAAAAAGCAAATATTCGCAGGTTTGTTGGCGGTTTGGCATACCACATTAAGGATACGACATCAGCTGCAACGATAGGGATGACATCCTTCTCCTCGGTTGTGGGATTCTCCAAGCACTTAGAAAAAGACAGACAACAAAGGAGAGAAGAAAAAGAGCATAACAAGAAAGCTCGGACATCGGGCAGGTTTAATGGTACATCTAGCAGAGGCGGAAGGGATTCCTCTAATAAGGGGTCATTAGCACAAGCTCAGTTCAGTCATCAGTCAGGTGGTGGGTCTTCCTTCCGACGTACTCAAAGTTATGGAAACCAGTCTCGCCAGAATTAGAATTTTGGGACATCATCCTCACATAGCCAAAGTCATGATGAGAAACATTCAAACCAACAAGGTCTTTGTGGAACCTATAAGCGGAAACATTCAGGTTAGTGCAAGTTCGGGTTTGATGGTTGCTATCATTGTGGATACATTGGTCATATAAAGACCAACTGCCCAAAGTTGCGATGTAATTTCAGTGGTGGATCAACTCGTCCTTCTAGTTCCAAGCTACTGCAGTTGCACCACCTCAGGCTCGTGGTTCTCATAATCAGACCGGGCATGGGGCAGGTAGAGGTCCAGATCGATTTACTCAGGGAGGGGGACAACCCCGTTTGTTTTCTACACTTGATCGTCAGAGTGCAGAGGCATCTGCAAAAGTTATTACAAGTATACTTTTAGTCTGCTCACATAATGCTTATGCCATAATGGATCCCGGTTCAACGTTTTAATATGTGACTCCATACTTTGCAATTAACCTCGGGCTAGAACCTGAACAACTTAGTGAGCCATTGCTAGTATCTACTCCAGTTGGCGAGTCAGTGGAAGTCACAAGAGTCTATAGAGGTTGTATAGTTTCAGTCCAAGGTCGCAACACCAAGGCCGATCTCATAGAATTAGAAATGGTGGATCTCGATGTGATCATGGGTATGGATTGGTTGTCTTCCTGCTATGCCATGTTAGATTGTCATGCCAAGATAGTCAGGTTCCAATTTCCAAATGAAGAAGTCTTAGAGTGGAAAGGTAGTTCAACATCGCTTGTAGATAAGTTTATTTCTTACCTTAAGGCACAACGAATGATCGGTAGGGGTGTCTCGCCTATTTGGCTCACATCATTAATCCAGAATCAGAACCACCAGCTCTTCAGTCTGTGCCAGCTGTTAGATAATTTCCAGATGACCTTCCCGGGATTCCTCCTGAAAGAATCATAGACTTTGGCATTGATCTCATGCCAGGCACTCAGCCCATATCTATACCTCTTTATATGATGGCTCCAACAAAACTTAATGAGTTGAGAGAACAGTTGAAAGACCTTCTTGACAAGGGATTCATCAGGCCGAGTGTTTCACCGTGGGGTGCCCCAGTCCTGTTTGTCAAGAAGAAGGATGGGTCTCTTAGAATGTGCGTCGACTATCAGCAGTTGAATAAAGTTACCATTAAGAACAAGTACCCACTGCCAAGAATTGATCATTTATTTGACCAACTTCAGGGTGCAAAGTACTTTTCAAATATAGACTTGAGGTCGGGTACCATCAGTTGAGAATCAGAGAAGAATATATATCTAAAACAGCCTCTAGAACTCGCTACGGGCACTATGAATTTCTAGTAATGTCCTTCGGGTTGACAAATGCTCCAGCTGCATTCATGGACCTCATGAATAGAGTTTTCAAGCCATTCCTTGATACCTTTATTATCATGTTTATAGACGATATTTTGGTATACTCTAAGAGCAAGGATGAGCATGTCGAACACCTCAGGATAGCCTTGTAGACCTTGAATAAGAATGAGCTTTATGCCAAATTTTCAAAATGTGAGTTCTGGTTGCAGTCAGTGGCATTCTTAGGACACGTGGTATCTAGTGAAGGCATAAAAGTAGATCCTCAAAAGACAGAAGCAGTCAAGAAGTGGCCTAGGCCGACAACGCCAATTGAAATCAGGAGTTTCTTGGGGTTAGCTGGCTACTATAGAAGGTTTGTAGAGGGGTTTTCCTCACTTGCAGATCCATTAACTAAGTTGACTCAGAAAGCAGTTAAGTTCCAGTGGTCAGACGCTTGTGAGCAGAGTTTTCAAGAGTTAAATAAGAGGTTGACCACTGCACCTGTGTTAACCTTGCCGACAGGTTCGGGTGGGTTCACAGTGTATTGTGATGCCTCTAGAGTGGGTCTCGGTTGTGTTCTTATGAAAAATGGAAAATTTATTGCTTATGCTTCCAGGCAGTTAAAGAATCATGAAAAGAACTACCCCACACACGACTTGGAGCTTGCAGAAATGGTGTTTGCATTAAAGATATGACGACACTACCTTTATGGCGAGCCTTCTGAAGTGTTTACAGATCACAAAAGCCTCCAATACATTTTCAAGCCAAAAAAATTAAATTTGAGACAAAAAAGGTGGCTCGAGCTATTGAAAGATTATGACATCAATATCCTTTATCACTTGGGCAAAGCTAATGTGGTAGCAGATGCACTTAGTAGGAAGTCAATGGGTGTCTTGGCCCATCTTTCAATACAAAGGTGAAATTTGGGTAGAGAAATTCAAAAACTAGCAAATGATGGAATTAGATTGGATGAGACCGAAGAAGGAGGTATAACTGCTTATGCCTTAGCGTAATCCTCTCTAGTTGCGCATGTTAAGGCTAAGCAAGATGAATATCCGTACTTAGTGAAGTTAAAAGAATGAGTTAGAAACAAAGAAATCACTGCTTTCACCCTAGGAATTGATGGAGTTTTGAAGTTGAATGATCAGTTATGTGTGCCTGATGTAGATGGGCTTAGGAAGGCCATAATGGAAGAAGCTCACAGTTCGAGGTACTCTATCCACCCAGGTGCTACCAAAATGTATACGGACTTGAAAGAGTTGTATTGGTGGAAAGGCATGAAGAAGCAAGTAGCAGATCATATGGCTAAATGTTTGAATTGCCAGCAAGTCAAAGCCGAGCATCAGAGGCCTGGTGGCCTAGCTCAAGATATAGAGATACCACAGTGGAAGTGGGAGATGATTAATATGGATTTCATAGTAGGTCTACCTCGCACATACCGTAAGCATGATTCAATTTGGGTTATTGTAGACCGACGTACAAAGTCCGTGCATTTCCTACTAGTAAGGACGACAGATTCTGCAGAGCAGTATGCGCAATTGTACATTAAAGAAATAGTCAGATTGCATGCTACTCTAGTTTCAATCATATCTGACAGAGGCCCTCAGTTCACACCGCATTTTTGGCAAGAATTTCAGAAAAGATTAGGTACCAAGGTCAATTTGAGCACCGCTTTCCATCCACAGACTGATGGCCAGGCAGAAAGGACCATTCAGACTCTAGAAGATATGTTGCGAGCATGTGTTATAGATTTTGGAGATAATTGGGATGATCACTTGCCACTTATAGAATTTGCTTACAATAACAACTATCAGACTAACATCGGTATGGCTCCTTATGAAGTGTTGTATGGGCGAAGATGTAGGTCTCCAGTGGGTTGGTTTGAACCAGCAGAGGTGCCGTTGATTGGTCCAGAGTTTTTTTTGTGAGGCCTTAGAGAAAGTCCAGCTAATCAGAGAAAGACTGAAAGCGGCTCAGAGTCGTCAAAAGTCCTATTCTGACAAGAGGCATCGTGACTTAGAGTTCATGATTGGTGACAAGGTATTTTTGAAAGTGTCACCAATGAAAGGAGTTATGAGGTTTGGTAAGAAGGGGAAACTTAGTCCTAGATTTATTGGGCCTTATGAGATTATAGAGAAGACGGGAAACGTGGTTATGAGTTAGCGTTGCCCGTCGAGTTTTCCTCTGTTCATCCTGTCTTTCATGTGTCTATGCTTAGAAAGTACATTCACGATGAGTCGCATATAATACCTGCCGATACCATAGAAATTAAAGAAGGCTTGACTTATGAAGAGGTACATATAGAAATTCTCGATAGGCAAGTAAGAAAAATGAGAGCAAAAGATTTAACATCGGTAAAAGTTTTGTGGAGTAATCATGATGCAAAAGAGGCTACGTGGGAGGTCGAGGAAGATATGAGAGAGAAATATCCATATTTATTTGAGAAAAAAGGTACGTGAGCCTAGGTTTGGTTTGACATTTATATTTTATGTATTAAATACAAGTTAACATGTGTTTATGTCCTTGCCAGATTATACTTGGTTGTTGAAGTAATTTAGTTACTTAATAATTTAGTTCCATGCCAGAGTACATTTAACTCATTAAAGTGATTTACTTTTGTTAAAGTGTTGTGCTTTAGATTCTTGTTGGTTATTGTGGTACCTCCTTACCGGAGTGTGAGTAATTAATTTATGAGCTATGTATGGTGCCTATGAATGGCTTGTTATGGTATATTTGGTTGTTGTTGGTGTAGTTGTAGTATTTGTGACAGGGATATTTATTTGATAGTCCAATTTACAAGAGAAACTCTGCCGAAAGTTTTGAAAATTTTGGGAGTTAGCCAAAATTTTGAGTCCCTTGTAAGAGTGAGTAGTGCTAAGAAAACTTAAGATGTTCAAGGACCTAAGGAATGATTGTTAGCTTAAGAATAAAGCCCTAGCAACATTCGAGGACGAATATTTTTAAGGAGGGAAGATTGTAACACTCCTCAAATTTATATAAGTTTCGAGACACGCTAAGTATAGAACTAAATTATTATTATAATTTTTATTTTTATCTTTCCTATATATATATATATATATATATATGTGTGTGTGTGTGTGTGTGTGTGTGTGTGTGTGTGTATGTATGTATGTATGTGAGTACGTGATTTTTACCTATCGTATAATCCTACAAAATCTCGCTAAATTAATTAGTTTTACGGGTTTTCGTTGAATTTTAATGCTATTTGCGAATTTGTTTTCACATTGCGTAGCCATAATCCGTCATTTAAATCCATAAATAATTTAAAATGGCATGATTAAGCACGTAACCTTAGTTATCACTTAAATAAATATAATTGTTTGGTATAAAGTGTGTTAATGTTAATTTCTTGATTTAATTATTTCTTTTTAACGAAATTGTAAAATTTGGCCTTTAATTGATTAGGGGTAATTAAAACAATATGACTCTTAATTAGTTAATTGAACACGGACTAGAAGTAAAACTAATTGTTGCATTTAGTTTAATTTTAAGTTAGTTTAATTAATTAAGGAGAATCATTTAATTAAAAATAAGCCAAACGGACCTGGGCTAAATCTACCCAGGCCCAGAACTCATTTCTCATTTCAAGTGACCCAAGCCCAAGTCTAACCAAACCCAGCCTGACCCCCAAGCTTCAAAACGACGTCGTTTGGTAATCAAGAGGATCCTAGCCGTTGATCTTCCCAGATCCAACGGCTGGGAACTAGTCATTGTTTAAGTATATATATGTCCAAACCTTACCCCATACCCCCCAGACTCAAAGTCTAACACCCCCCCCTCTTTATCTCTCTTCCCCCTCTCTCTAAGAGACCGGCGGACCACTGCCGGACCGCCTTAAACCTGCCGCCCCCGCCCCAACTCCGCCGGCCGGAAATCGCCTCCGGCGGCGGAGATTCTCCAATCGACCTCATTTTTTAACCAAACAATCCCCATAGCCTCCTCAACCCCGTTCCATTATCCATCCCCTCAAAAACCCAACCAATCTCCTCTAATTTCGAATCTAGAATTCGGAATCCGAGTGTTTTTGCTACAAGACTCGATTTGAGTCGAAACTTATACCAATCAATTGTACTCCGCACGAACAATTGATTAGTATCATTTTCGGCCCATTTCGAAGTTCGCCGGAGTCCGGCCAAGCTCCGGTCAGTCGCCGGAATCCAGTCAAAATTGTTCCCACTTACCTGGTATTTCTCCTCTTCTTATTGTTCCTAAAACTGATTACCTAGGCTAGGATTTGATCCATACTTGTTTAAATCTAAAAATCGTTTAGTCAAAACCTGTTTTTTTTCTATTTCTCTGTATGTGGATCGAACATAACAGCATGATTAACACGTTTATTTACTTGAAATCCATTGTGGATTTTGTCTAAATTCTGTTCCACCGTTTACCCAATGCCGATTCATGTTTCTTCTGCCTAAGTTAAATACAAATTCAGAACCTATTGCATTTTAATCATGTTTTATTTCCTGTTATTTAGTAATAAAGGTTTCATGACAATAAGGATAATCGACATAGTTCAATATATGTATTGTTTCTGTGATTCCTCGACTGTTCTTATTCATGTATTTGTTAGATTTTACTGTCGTTCTTCAGACAGGACCATCTCGTTTGGTTAGTTGCCTCATGTTTTACTTAGGTTGGTTATAATTAGATTAATCGATTTATTACCTAATTAACTAGGAAATTAGTTAATCCTGAACTAGTGTATGGTCATGTATTAACTTAGTTTAAATTCAAGCCTAACTTAAATTGGTAATCTCTTAAGTAATTAACTAAATCCTAATTTCTGATTAAGTCAAAGATAATTGAGGTTAACTAACTAAAACAAATCAATTAACCAAAGTTTAAGGGTTTAAGCTAATTAACCTAATCTAATTATCAACTAACTAACTAAATAATAAACTTAACCTCAACTTTGGGTACCAGAAAAGTAATAATAAAAACTACAAGGGCCAAACAAATTAGAAACCCATGAGTGGAATCTTCTAGAAAGAGGTTTATATGTAACAATACAAAGATAGTGGGTAAATTTTCTGAGAAAAAGTAAGAAAATATCAGAACAATCTAGAATAGGCCAGCTGTAAGGAGTTAGTTACAAAAAATATTCCCTCTTATCCTCTAACTAGAGGGGTCAGCACATGGAAAGAGAGGAGGATTTTTCCCTATATAAAGACCCTCACTCACGGACAAAATGGGAGGAGGACACCCTAAGAATACACCTTGAAATTGGTAAAAATCTTTGGTTTTCTGGTCTAAGGCCGGTATTTTAAAGCTAAGTCTTGAAGATAAAATCAATTCTGGGATTTCGTGGTTTTCCTCTTGGTTTTGAGCTGCCGTTATTTGCTTTTAGTTGTTGATCTCAGAAGTATATCTCCTCATTTTGTTCATTTACTGTAATCAGGTATATCTCTTGAACTTTGAATGGCAAATAGGATGTAAACATGTTATGTGGAATATACGTGCTGAGAATCCATGGAATCAATGCTACGTCTTATTCTCAGTCTTTTAATTACTTCGTTTAACTTTTTTTTAAAATATAATTCCGCTATTTATTCTGTATTTATTGGGCTATTTTAGTACTGAACATTCAATGGTTCATTTTCATGTACGGAATCTGCTGGTATTCATTTTCATTAGTTTATCTTTATGATTGTTGAACGAGTTGTACTTCATTTAATTGTGGGTCTTTGAGTTTTTGAATTTAGATTCAGTTTAACCCATTGTATGATGATTCTAGATAGATTTGGGTCTAAATGTTGAATGGTGTACTTGTATCATAATACAAATTTGTTTAAGAATAAAATGCAGTATTACTTATTTCCATCTTATTATATCAGTTTACGAAATGAAGATATATGAGGGTATGCACTAATTTGTCCAGATTATCCACACTGTCATCACATGTTAAGTTTTCACTTAGGTATTTGTGTACCAATTCGCAGATGANCGAGGGTATGCACTAATTTGTCCAAATTATCCACACTGTCATCACATGTTAAGTTTTCACTTAGGTATTTGTGTACCAATTTGCAGATGATTTCAAGTCAAGAAGTCTCGCTGGCTAAACTTCTTTTTTAAAAAAAAAAAAGAAATAACTGTTAGTAAAGTTCTTTATGAGAAAAAACACTTTTGATCCATGGATTATGTACAAAAAAAAAATATTTTGGTAAATGAGTCATATTGTAAAGAGACCTCGTTTGTTTATACGTGACATTAGATTCGCAATTCAAATCTGCCTTATTCATTATCATATAAACGCGAAATATGTTAATGTGTTGGTTCTTAATCGTTTAGCTACTCTATTCTGAATCACATTAAATAATCAAGTTAGGATGGCCTAAAGTGATAAAAACCGGGCTAGACTAGGCCATAGCCCAATCTCTGACTTGACTTAGGATTTTAATAAAGTGAGCCTCGAAACCCTTTTAGATAATGAATGCCTTAAATTCAGAAGATAAATCAATTTTCGGAGTATACGTTTTACGTAACTTTGGATGAAAACAACTAAAATATACCTTTTCTAAAAATTGTGTATACGTTTACGTAACACAAATAAAGATTAAAATGAATACTCGTAGAGACACTTTTAGAACTAATTTCTAAAAATGATTGGAATTACGTACATGCCCGCATGACATGATTCCGATTTCCTTTTTACAACAAAATAAAAATACGCGCTTGCGCATTTTATTTATCTTGTTAAACGAGTTCAGTGTCAAGAATTGTGTACATGTCCGTGTGACATGATTTTAGACACATTTTTAAACTCTATGGGTTTACGCATACGTAACTCGTATCAAACCATTATTTGAGTACAAAAGAAGAATAAAAGCGGTAAAAAATATAAAAATGCACATAGGTGTAAAAGCAGTAATTAAACAAATTAGGCCAGTTTAGTCATTAAGCCACGGAACTCGGGAATGCCTAACACCTTCTCCCGGGTTAACAGAATTCCTTACCCGGATTTCTGGTTTGCAGACAATTAAAATAGAGTCAAAATTCCTCGGTTTTGGGATTTCTAAATAAATAAATGGTGTCCCGGAACACCGTAAAAAAAATTCGGGTGGCGACTCTGAATAAAAATAAATCCCAAAAATCGAAAAATGTCACTTTAATTGGAAAAACTTCCTTATTACCCTTACCGGTGAAAAAGGAGGTGTGACAATGTATGTATATGTATATAAATTGAATATACAATTAGGAAAATATTAATAGTTTTAATATTGTTAATTATTAAAAGTAGGTATAATTAAATACAGATTAAGTCAAAACAAACACACAAAAAAAAGGAAAAAAAGGAAAAACAAGCAAAAAAAAAAAAAAAAAAAAAAAAAAAAAAAAAA
>ML273632.1:0-19578 GCA_005239495.1 Nicotiana undulata
GGAAGAATTCGTGCAAAAATTGAAGAGAAAACATGACCAAGAAGTTCTGGGTTTGAAAGAAAGAATGGCCACATTTGAAAACGAGATGGCCAAACAAGCACAAAGGTTTAAGACAGAAAGAGAACAATGTTATGACATGATAGCCCAGTTGGACGAAGAATTGCAACAGTGGCAAAAGCAGACTCACAAAGACGCCCAGGCTTTAGAGGCAAGATCTCAGCAGATCGGGTGTCTACTTCAGGAGGAAGGTATCATCAGACAAAGGATCCGGGTGATAGCTGATTACATTGTCACCAAACGCCAGGAATGCGAAAACATTTCTCGGACCACCTTCATCTTAGAGGTAATGATCTTCCTCCACAAGATAATGGACGACCTCTACCGCCTCCAACAAGATGTAGAACTCAGGCCTGTGGCAAGGCCGAACGATGCCCCACGGGTGCCTGAAGCAATGGAAGCACTGATGTATTTTTGATATTTCTCGAGTCTGTATTTTATTTTCCTGTTGTAATCCTGTCCAAGTCCACTGAAGTTTTTACATTTCCAAGAAAGTGTGTCTTAATTCTTTTATAGTTTTTAAAGTTTCAAAAATGTACTCAAGTTTCTCATGAAATTGAAAATATCTTATCCAATGAATGAAAGTTTCAAAAAAATGTTTATTTCTTTCCTTCAGATTTATCCTTGAACTACGTAATGATCTGATTCACGCGGCGCCGTGATACGTAGGCAATCCACATAGGATTCGATCATAATCTTAAGAAGTGAAAGTGAGTGAGAAATAAAAGAGCAAAAAATAATACAATGAAAGAAAGAAAAGAGTGGTAGAGAAAGGCAAAAGGATGAAAATAAGATAAAAAATAAAGGAAAGTTCAAATCCAAGAAAATAAAGCCGGGATGAGACACACAACCATTGCAAAACACATAGAAAGCGTTTAATTGCCTAGGTGCATTGCATATCCCAAACGTGTGATTTCCCCATGTGATAAAATGTTCCGACCTAACATTTCGTTGGTTCACTGTTAAAGGTCTTTTTCTAGGGTGGTTGGTTTTGCGGTAACCTGGTTCCCCATCCCTACTTCACTAGATCAAAGGGAAGCATAGAAATGACATCCGAAATCCACTTATCAATCGTCAACTCTTCTGTGGAGGACCCGAATCTAGTCATCCCAACGTCTGAGTCAGCCACAACTGAAGAGAATAGGATCCTGTGTTGCCGCATGCTAGAAATGTGAAACGCATGGTCCAATGGTAGGGAACAACCCAGTTCCATCCCGGGTTTCCCCGAGATAATCCCCGGACAGCCGGAACTTCTAACATCCCTATAAGGAAGACCTTCTGAGGTTCCCGGATCTTGTTCTCCGGTGCATCATCCAAAATCTTCACTGCACCACCAAGCTCCGCCACGGCTCCACCAGCTATCACCGGGCCCAGCTTTGAGCCGCCGACGGTTATATTCCAGACGCCATCATTTCTGGGCGCCACTCATGTCACTCTTGATTCATACACCCAACAACCTTAGTATGAAGTTACTTTGGGATGAGATAAGAAAAACCACGAGCACGAAGAAATGGCTCGGAAAATGAAGAGTATCGAGCAGAGCCTCAAGAACATACAAGGGCTGAGCAGGCAGAAAAGCGTCTCCTACGCCGATTTGTGCATGTTCCCGCGCGTCCACTTGCCTCTCGGGTTCAAAACCCCCAAATTCGAAAAATATGATGGACATGGGGACCCCATATCTCATCTAAAAAGGTATTGCAACCAACTCCGAGGAGTAGGTGGGAAATAGGAACTTCTCATGGCATATTTTGGAGAGAGCTTAACAGGGATTGCATCAGAATGGCACATGGACCACGATATATCCCGCTGGCACATGTGGGTTGACCTAGCCCGGGACTTTGTTCGACAATTCCAATACAACGTGGACATCGCTCCCGATAGAAACTCTCTATCCAACCTAAAAAAGAAGTCCTCAGAAAGTTTCAGAGAGTACGCTATTAAGTGGCGCGAGCAGGCATCTAGGGTCAAACCTCCGATGGATGAGGTCGAAATGGTCAGTGTTTTTCTGCAAGCACAAGAAGCGGATTACTTTCAAAATATGATGTCCGCTATGTGCAAACCATTTGCAGAAGCAATCAAAATTGGGGAAATGGTTGAGAATGGTGTAAAGACCGGTCGTATCCTAAGCCAATCAGCCATAAGAGCAACTTCTCAGGCCATCCAAAACGGATCCAGGAGTGCAACCAATATAAAGAAGAAAGAAGAAGGGGCCATGATGGTTTCTGATATCAGGAATCCTCGAAAACACTCAGGTTCATTCCCCTAAACCTCCCAACACTACTACCCTCACCAAAACGCAGCTTCCCCTACATCTCCTTTTCCCTATGAGGTGATGAACGCTCATCCGCATCTCCGACTGCAACAACAATACAACCAGAAAAGAGCTCCGCCCCCAAGAAATAACCATCCTCCCCCAGCTCCGTACAATCCACGCCCTTCTCAAAACAACTACCCGTACAATGCTTACCCCCGTGAGCCACCGAGGAGACTCAATTTCACTCCTATTGGTGAGCCATATTCAAGTCTTTTCCCAAAATTGGTCCAGATGGGGCTTCTGCAGTCCGTACCTCCTACCAGACAAAACCTAGCATTAGTGTCATACAAACCCGGAACCAATTGTGCCTACCATTCTGGAGCAGAGGGACATGACACGGAGGATTGCTGGACTCTCAAGCGGGCTTTGGAAAATCTTATAGAGAAAAAAAAGGTAGTGTTAAGGGATGAATAAGCTCTTAATGTGACTAACAATCCATTGCCCGCCCATAACAATGGGCCTGTTATCGGCATGATCTGCGAGGACCAAGATTTTGATCCAGCTTTGAAGGCTATAATTGCCATAACAGATGCAGAGAAAAAGCCTAAGGCGGCACCCAAGCCAGCCAAGGAAATAAAGAAGAGTAATCCCGTTCCTCAAGCTACAGGGAAAGCTGAAGCCAAGACAAAGATGGGACCTTCTAAAGAAGCCGCTCTTTACGTCCCCAGGGCACCCAAGAAGGAACAAGGTATGTTGAGCCCGCCCAGAAGGCTACAATTCAACAGAGCCATGACAAACGACCCGAAAATGTATGTACCAAAAGGGACATACGTGGCGCTGGGGCAAATAATTTCACCCAGGCTGAATGAGCCCGTGGTTATTAGCCGCGCGCCGCAAGCTCCTGTGAAAAATACTACTACCGTCCCTTGGAACTACAACAAGATGGTAGTAACATACAAAGGAAAAGAGATCACAGGGGAAGCAATCGAAGCAAAATCCTCTGAGGGATACCTCAATCTAAAAGAGATGGAAAAAAATAAGCACAAACGCTTCCCTCTTAAAAGGCCCATCACCGCCGAGGAGGATGCAGAATTCTTTAAGAAGATGAACATAACTGAATACGCCACAATTGAGGAACTCAGGAAAATCCTTGATCAGGTATCACTATTATCTTTGTTGATGGGCTCGAGCGAGCATCAGAAAATACTCTTGAAAACGCTGAATGAAGCGTATGTGCTAGCAGAAACCTCAGTCGAACAATTGGAAAGAATGTCCTAGCATTTCTTTGCAGTAAACAAAATTTCTTTTAGCCGGGATGATCTACCGCCCGAGGGAGCCGCTCACAATAAAGCCTTACACTTAACAGTTAAAAGTGAGGGATATTATGTGAAGAGAGTTATGCTTGATGGAGGTTCCGGGGTAGATATTTGCCCTTTATCCACACTACAAGGAATGGGAATCAGCANTGATCAAAATGGACACCATTGGCGAAATAG
Organism: Nicotiana undulata; assembly: GCA_005239495.1. Lineage (NCBI taxonomy): Eukaryota > Viridiplantae > Streptophyta > Magnoliopsida > Solanales > Solanaceae > Nicotiana > Nicotiana undulata. The sequence continues at coordinate 3,808 of ML273632.1, forward strand.
ACATAGTTATGACGATCAACCCCGTGGACTTCACTGTAACCTTCCAAATCCTAGATGTGGATACCTCATACAATTTCTTGCTAGGAAGACCGTGGATTCATGCCGCTGGAGCGGTACCCTCTAATCTCCATCAAATGGTCAAATTCGAATATGAAAACCAAGAGATAGTGGTTCACGGGGAGGACGAGCAGTCAATCTACAGAGACCCCTGTCTTGAAGCCATAGAGGGGAGTGAGCACATTGTCTATCAAGCGTTTGAAATTGTGCCTGCCAACCAGCATGAAGAAGTTGCTCCGTGCCCATAACCCTGCCTATAAAATGCGTCAATCATGGTCGCAACCTACATGATTAGACATGGATACAGACCCGGAAAGGGGCTTGGGGTGTCCTTGCAAGGTATCACCGAACCGATCTCTTGCCATTTAGAAATTCTTCGGCATATGTTTCCAAGCCTCAGATGAAGATGTGAAGTGGGCCGACGCCCGTAAAAGCAATGGATGGGACTTACCTCAGCCAGTCCCACATATTACCGAGACTTTTATCGAACCGCAATATGTCGAAGAAGAAGAAGAGGCCTTTACGGCCAAAGAAATCGAGGGAATCTGCGAGGCCATGAAACAGATGTTGTATGAAACTAACATGGTCCAGTTGGGAGAAGGCTCAAGCACCGCTGAGGTGCAATACATGGGCCCAAACGCCAAGTTGAAGAATTGGAAGGCTACTCCATTCCCCGTCAGGCGGGAGACCCGGTAGTTCGGTTTTGCCATCTTTCCTGCACTATGAGTTATTTCAGGGTGTAACTCAAGTGTTTTTAATTTACTGCCTTTTTTGAATTCCAATGTAAACCCTCCTATGTTCAAATTCAATAAAATGAAAATCAAAATTTCATAGTCTATTATTCCTTCTGAGTTTTTGCCTATTTTTCTTATTTTCAGTCCTAATAATGCGGCTTTAAATAACATGACATGCTTTCGGACTTCGTGCTCTGATCTTAATACGCTGTCTAACCTTGAAATAATGAGTCAAGAACCGGAATATGACGAAGAAGAGGCTTTTAGGGAAACAAATCGAGAATTAGAACAATTCGAGAATAAGCCTAAGCCAAACCTAAACGAAACAGAACCCGTCAACTTGGGTAATGCAGAAGAGGTTCGAGAAACCATGATAAGCGTCCACACTGATGAAAGAGCTAGGGACGCTCTGATTCAACTTCTATTTGAATTCAAAGACGTGTTGGCTTGGTCCTACGAAGACATGACCGAACTAAGAGTAGATTTGGTGGTACACAAATTGACAACCTACCCCGGTTATCCACCCATCCAACAAAAGCAGAGGAAATTTAAAAAAGACATGAGTGACAACATCAAAGAAGAGGCCACTAAACAACTAAAAGCGGGAGTGATTCGGGTGGTCCAATACACTATCTGGCTGGCCAATATGGTTCCAGTACCTAAAAAGGACGGAAAAGTCAGAGTATGTGTCGATTACCGAGATTTGAATAAAGCAAGCCCTAAAGATAACTTTCCACTACCAAACATACAAATCCAGGTTGACAATTGTGCCAAACATGAGGTACAGTCTTTCATGGATTGCTATGCTGGATACCACAGGTATTGATGGATGAAGAGGATGCAGAAAAGACAGCTTTCACTACGCCCTGGGGCACCTATTGTTACCGAGTCATGCCATTCGGTCTAAAGAACGCCGGAGCAACATATATGAGGGCCATGACCCCTATTTTCCACGACATGATGCATCAGGAGATTGAGGTATACGTGGATGATGTGATTATTAACTCTAGGACGCAAGATGACCATGTCCAGCATTTGAGGAAATTCTTCGAACGCCTGCGTAAGTATGATCTGAAACTAAACCCGGCCAAGTGTGCCTTCGGAGTTTCGTCTGGGAAATAACTGGGGTTTATAGTCAGCCAACGAGGCATCGAGCTAGACCCGACAAAGATAAAATCTATTAGGGATCTCCCACCACCAAGAACCAAGAAGGAGGTCATGAGCCTGTTGGGTAGGTTGAATTACATCAACAAGTTCATCGCTCAGTTGACGTCCACTTGTGAGCCTATATTCAAGCTGTTAAAGAAAGATGCAGCCATCAAATGGATAGATGACTTCCAGAACGCTTTCGACAAGATCAAAGAATATTTGTCGAACCCTCCAGTTCTAGTCCCACCAGAACCAGGAAGGCCTTTGTTCTTATATCTGACGGTGTTGGAAAATTCCTTCGGGTGTATTCTCGGTCAACATGACGCAACCGGGAAGAAAGAACAAGCCATATATTACTTGAGCAAGAAGTTCACGAGCTACGAAGCCAAGTATACACTGTTGGAAAGAACGTGCTGCGCTCTAACTTGGGTCGCTCAGAAACTCCGGCATTATTTATTGGCTTATACCACCTACCTCATCACTAGGTTGGACCCGTTGAAGTACATATTCCAAAAGCCAATGCCCACCGGGAGATTAGCTAAGTGGCAGATTCTGCTCACCGAATTCGACATAGTTTATGTCACTCGCACGACAATGAAGGCCTAGGCGTTGGAAGATCACTTGGCAGAAAATCCTGTCGATGACGACTACCAACCCCTAAGCACTTATTTCCTAGACGAAGAGGTAAATTCAGTCGAGATAACTTCTGAAGACGCCAACACTTGGAAAATGTTCTTTGATGGAGCCGTAAATGCAAAAGGTGTTGGGATTGGGGCAATCTTGATTTCACCCACGGGATAGCACTATCCCGCCACAACCCGCCTTCGGTTTTTCTGCACAAACAATATTGCCGAATATGAAGCTTGTTTAATGGGTATGAACGTGGCCATCGACATGGATGTAGGAGAGTTGTTGATCATGGGAGATTCGGATTTGATCATCAAGTAGGCTCAGGGAGTGTGGGAAACTCGGGATGTTAAGCTCTTTCCATACATACAACATGTGGAAGATCTTAGCAAACGATTCAAAGTTGTCGAGTTCAGATATATTCCTCGATGCCACAACGAGTTAGCCGATGCTCTGGCAACCCTAGCTGCAATGTTGCCATATCCGGGTAATGTTCACATCGACCCGTTTGAAATTCAAATCAAGGAAAGGCATGGTTATTGCAACACGGTCAAAGTAGAGCCCGATGTCCAACCATGGTATCACGATATCAAAAGATTCTTGAAAACAAAAGAATATCCAGAGTAGGCCAATGGGGACCAAAAGAGAACCATCCGGAGACTCGCCAGCAGTTTCTTCCTAAGTGGGGAAGTACTGTATAAGAGGACTCCCGATCTGAATCTATTAAGATGCATAGACGCCAAAGAAGCCGAAAAGATTATGAACGAGGTGCACTCAGGAGTATGCGGTCCCCACATGAACGGATACGTCCTCGCAAAGAAAATCTTGCGGGCTGGGTATTATTGGATGACCATGGAGAAAGATTGTTTTAGCTTTGTCCGGAAATGCCACAAGTGTCAAATACATGGCGATTTGATTCACGCACCACCATTATAATTGCGTCCTATGTCAGTACCTTGGCCGTTTGTTTCCTGGGGAATGGATGTCATCGGGCCGATCGAGCCGAGGGCATCAAACATGCACCGATTTATTTTGGTCGCTATTGATTACTTCACGAAATGGGTCGAGGCAGCCACATTCAAAGATGTCACCAAGAAAGCAGTGGTGGATTTCATTCACTCTAATATCATCTGTCGTTTTGGTATCCCAAAGACTATCATTACCGACAATGCCGCGAATCTAAACAGTAACTTGATGAGGGAGGTATGTGAACAGTTTCAAATCACACACCGCAATTCCACCCCTTACCGGCCCAAAGCCAATGGCGTCGTTGAAGCAGCGAACAAAATTATTAAGAAAATCCTCAAGAAAATGATTCAAACTTCTAGGCAATGGCACGAGAAATTGCCTTTCGCATTACTGGGATATAGCACGACAGTGCGCACGTCGGTTGGAGCTATTCCTTATCTATTGGTTTATGGAACTGAAGCCGTAATACCCGCAGAAGTCAAAATTCCCTCCCTTAGAATTATTGTCGAAGCAGAAATTGAGGATGACGAATGGGTCAAAACCCGATTAGAGTAATTAACGCTGATCAATGAGAAAAGGATGGCCGCAATTTTCCACGGGTAGTTGTACCAACAAAGAATGACCCGCGCCTACAACAAGAAAGTGCGGCCTAGGAACTTTGAAGTAGAGCAACTTGTGTTAAGACGTATCCTCCCACACCACGAAGAGGCGAAAGGAAAATTCGCCCCGAATTGGAGAGGTCCGTACATCATAAGAAAATTGCTTCCAAAAGGAGCGTTGTATTTGGGAGACATCGAAGGAAATGACCCCGAAACAACTGTCAATGCAGATGCAGTCAAAAGGTATTATGTTTGAACTCTTCGTGATGACGACACGGTTGATCGAAATGATGAAGGATTTTCATTTATGCTACCCCAAACACTACCATTTTGTAAACCCTTTGAGCCAGTTACTCTTCTTTGACTAACCTCCTTGGAACTTTAAAAAAAAATCAAAAAAAAAAAAAGAAAGAGAGAAGATTAATCAGAAGAAGAAAAAAAGAGAGAAAAGAAAAAAAAAGAGAAAAGAAAAGGAAGAAATAAAAAAAGAGAGAAGAGAAAACAAAAATCAAAACAAAAACAAAAATGTTTGCCTGAACTACTTCTGACTTGATTCCGAAAGGATACGTAGGCAGCCTCTCCCTGGGGTTCAGTCATACCAAAATAAAAATCCACATTCCCCCAAGAGTTTAAACTGGGGCAAGTGTTGAGATGCGGCAATGGTTTGCCTGAAAGTTCCAAGGTTGTAATTCAATAAAAATTCTTTTGATCCCAAATCCTAGTCAAGCCCTTCCGATCGATCGGCAAAGAAAAGCCAGAATGGGAAGATACATCTATTTGGACCTCATACAAGCAATGAGAGAGTCTTACCGGTGAAAACCCACACGGGCACCATAAGGTGACAGTGAGTAGAGAAATTAAAAATGAGAGAGTCTTGTTGGTGAAAACTCGCAAAGAGCACTACAGGGCGATGTCGAGAAGAGAAATGAGAGAGGTTAGCCGGTGAAAACCCGAAAAGGGCACTGCTAATCGAAAAGAGGATGATTGGTCACTAATACCGACATGATCTGGGGCAAGGTTTCTCAACCTCGAGTTAAAAGTCGTGACGAATTTGTGAGAGTCAGATGGTTTATATAGATCAGGCATCCAGTCCAAGACGCATGTCATGTTCATTGAAAGCCGCGTGCACTCCAGATAAGTCTTTTTTCTCTCCCCGAAGGGATATTTTTTGTCAAAATTCATTGTCCCCGTTTCTTTGTTATTCCCTTTCAATCCCTTTCAGTCTGACTCTATTTATAAGTTAAGGCAAAGAAAGGATGGCAAGACTGATTTACAAGGCTCTCATTCGACACGGGCTAATATGAAAAAGGCACCCAGCCTCGTCAGGGGCATCAAGTCAACCTCGACTGGCCATGGTGGCCGATACTGCAAACTCAAAACCCTTGAAAGGAGAAAATCAAATTGAAGTGCCTATAAAGGCGAATGAAGGGAAAGGTTAAGTCCCATGTGGCTAACCCTCTCGGCAAGGTTTGAAAACCCGAAATATTCCAAATGCCCTAAAGTTAAAGTTGGAAGAAAAGTCAGAAATGAAAAGCCAATAAAGGCGAAATAAAGTTGGAAAGGTTAAGTCCCACGTGACTAACCGTTGCAGCAGAATTTGAGGGGGCCAAAATTTCCCCGATACTCTAGAAATCCAAAAGAAAAAGCAAGTGAAAGGCCTACAAAGGCAAAGTAAAGCCAAATGTTGGGTCCTACGTGACCGATCGCCATGGTAAAACCTGGAAAGCCAAGGTCCCCGGGATTAGAGATGAAAACCAATCCCCAACCAGCAAGCAAGCAAGCAGACGGTTGAGATCTTCGTCAACAGAGACGAGATCAAACAGTTGAAATAATCAAGGCTGCAAAACCAACCACCGTTTCAAACTAACAAATTATTCTTTGTTGAAATAAGAAACAGGTGCAACTCAAAAGCAACCGTGCAAAAAGCAGGTGCAACCAAGAGAAAAGGCGCAAGAGCTAGAAGCAGCTCTGCAACAACAACTCCAAAAGGGAAGTTTTCTCCAAAATCCTTTCCGCATCCATTAAAAAAAGTGTGTTGAAAAAAGCTCAAATCTGAAGTGGTATAGGGTCTCCAGACCTTAACTACACCTTTTCCGACATGGGAGTACACGCTCCCTAGTCTATGCCAATTAAGGGTATACATTCTATAATTGATGTTTTCTTATCCAATTAAGGGTATACATTCCCTAATTGATGTTTTCTTTTCCAATTAAGGGTATACATTCCCTAATTGATGTTTTCTTATCCAATTAAGAGTATATATTCCCTAATTGATGATTTCTTTTCCAATTAAGGGTATACATTCCCTAATTGATTTTTCTTTCCCGACATGGGTGTGCACGTTCCCTAGTCGATGCCAATTAAGGGTATACATTCCCTAATTGATGTCTTCTTATCCAATTAAAGGTATACATTCCCTAATTGATGTTTTCTTATCCAATTAAGGGTATACATTCCCTAATTGATGATTTCTTTTCCAATTAAGGGTATGCATTCCCTAATTGATGTTTTTTTTTCAATTAAGGGTATACATTCCCTAATTGATTTTCTTTTCCCGACATGGGTGTACACGCTCCTTAGTCGATGCCAATTAAGGGTATACATTCTCTAATTGATGCTTTCTTATCCAATTAAGGGTATACATTCCCTAATTGATGTTTTCTTATCCAATTAAGGGCATACATTCCCTAATTGATGATTTCTTTTCCAATTATGGGTATACATTCCCTAATTGATGTTTTCTCTTCCAATTAAGGGTATATGTTCCCTAATTAATTTTCTTTTCCCGACATGGGTGTACATGCTCCTTAGTCGATGCCAATTAAGGGTATACATTCCCTAATTGATGTTTTCTTATCCAATTAAGGGTATACATCCCCTAATTGATGCTTTCTTTCCCAATTAAGGGTATACATTCCCTAACTGACGTTTTCTTATCCAATTAAGGGTATACATTCACTAATTGATGTTTTCTTATCCAATTAAGGGTGTACATTCCCTAATTGATGATTTCCTTTCCAATTAAGGGTATACATTCCCTGATTGATGTCGTTTTTATCCAATTAAGGGTATACATTCCCTAATTGTTGCTTTCTTTTCCAATTAAGGGTATACGTTCCCTAATTGATGATTTCTTTTTCAATTAAGGGTATACATTCCCTAATTAATTTCTTCCCCAGCGTAGGGTATACAATCCCTAGTTTATTTTATTTTCACCACCCCCAATGGATCTCGCTTTGAGATATAGGGTATCCACTTCATAGTCTGCAAATAACCACGGATGCATCGCTCCTGGCTTTTCATCGCTTTCAATAATAAAGTAGTATAGATTTGTTTACAATAACTCACGAAATTTTGCCAGTGAAAACAGGGGCAGAAAATTTCGTTTGTTTGTTTTTCTTTGATTTTTGTGCAGATTACATTTTTAGGACAATGGACCCGAGTCGACCCAAAAAGAAGAAGCTTCGATCCAGAATAATAAAACAAAAAGAGAAGTCTGAATCCAAAGTGCAGATACGAGGAAGATATGGACTATTCGGGACGAGATTGAGGTCATCCGTCCGGTATATCCTGCCTTGATCCGAGGAACGATAAGACGAAACCAGTATCTGCGGCTAACAAGAATCAAAATCCGGGTCGGAGTTAGCAGAGGATCAAGGCTCAAGGCCAGGTCTTAGATAGGAATCTTGTAACTAGGCGTTGATAGGTTTAGTTAGTCTGTCATTTTGTTTACTTTGGGTGTAATAAGGAGATCAGCAGCAGTAACAACAGCAACCACAGTGAAACCACAGTTACTCGGTAGTCCCAGCTACCAAAATTTCCAGAACTACACTGACCTGATTCCTTTATAGCCAAGGATATGTAGGCAACCTTTGAAGCAGGGTACGGCCAAACCTTTCCAAAGCGCTTCACAACGGAACTTATGAATGGTCGAAGTCGCTTATGGCCGCTCACTTTGTCTTTGCCCGGAAACTCTTCGTGTTTCCGAACAAAGAGGGGCAGCTGTGAGCACGTGATTGTTTTTTTACCTAACATATAGTCCTACAAAAATTCAATAAAATATCTAGTTTTATGAATTTTATTGGATTTTCGTGCTATTTGCATTATATATAACCATAATCCGTCTTTTTAAATATATAAATGATTTAAAGCGACATGATTAGGTGCGTAACCTTAATTATTATTTAAATAAATATCACTATTTGACATAAAGTAGGTTAAGGTCTAATTTCCCAATTTAATTAGTTCTTTTAGCAAAATTGTGAAATTTGTCCTTTAATTGATTAGGAGTAAACTAAATAGTGTGATTTTAATTAATTAAATTATAATTGGACAAAAACTAGGTTAGTATTAATTATCATATTTTTTGTTTAGTTTTAATTTAATTAATCATAAGTAACAAAGTGAATTAATCAGACTTGGGCCAAAAGAACCCAGGCCCAATCCCCATCTCTACACTACCCATAACACCCCAGCCCAATTACCCATAACCCGGTCGGCCCCCTCCTCTAATCAAACGACCCCGTTTCAAACCGGTTCAATCCCAACCGTTGATTTAATGGGATCCAACGGCTGGGAACTAGGGATTAATTAAGTATATCACTGTTCTAAACACCCCCACCCCCTCATTTGCCTAAGTCTAATACCCTACCCCCTTCATCTCTCTCCCTTCTCCCTTTAGAGACCAGCTGCCTCGCCACCGGACCACCGTAGTTCCACCCCTCCCCCTCCGTTCTCCGCCGACTGAAAATCGCCTCCGGCGGCGGAGCTCCTCCAATTGACCCCACAATTACACCAATTGATCCCCATGGTCTCCTCAAACCTGTCCCAACACTGATTTCCCCAACCAACTACCCAGTTACGAGTAATTCCATATCTAGAAATTGACGGGACCATGAATCGTGCTAACAACAATTCCAAGCGGCTCTATGACTCAAACTCAAATGAGTCGATGGCTCTTGACAAGAGCCGTCGATTTATGTGAGTAAGGGTCACTTTTGGAGGTCGCCGGAGTCCGGCAAAGTTTCGGCACGTCGCCGAAATCCGTCCAAAACGCCATCACTGGTATTCCCCTCCTCTTTCTTTTCCTATCTGTTTTCTTTTCTCTTGTTTTGTTTTCTTTTCCACTTAAAATCAGTACTGGCAGTCCTTGCTCTCATATTACTCATCCGTATATGTCACTCCTTTTATCGATTTAACTTCTAAGAATTAACTCATCAAATTAATCCTCCAAGTAGAGTCTTATATGTGTATCACTGTTTTGTTCATGCTTTTAGGTCACTGTTTTCAGTTTGGTTTAGCTATTAAATGCATGCTCTGATTATGTGGTAGCCATGTTTAGGTTTAATTGTTCTTGTCAATTGATAATTAGGACTCAGTTAATCATTACTTAATTAGGTCTTCTTGCCTATTTTTTCTATTAAATTTGATTACGAGCAGTTAGTTTAGTTGATTCATGCTTTTCTTCACTGTTTTTCCCTGAGTATACTCCCCTATCCCAGATTAGTTGATTCCCTGACTTGTTTTCTGATTTTTAGTTTACTGCTGAATTATTTTCAAAGCTTGATTAGATAATTACCTCAACTCGTCTTTTGATTTTGGTATAGTCTGAAGATTAATCATTCACCTAGATTAATTGATTAGTTAATTAGGCTCCTAACTTCCTTAAGAGTTTGGTTACTAATATAATTAACTAAGACCAAGAATCACTTGAATAAACTAATTTAGCACCCTGAATTAGACTAAGCTTAAATCCTAGTTAAAGGTAATAAAGTAGGTTTGACCAATTAACATGAGTCAACCAACCTAAGTTTAAGAAGTCAAGTTGATTAATTAAGTTAATTTAACTAGGACTAAGCTAATAACACATATTAGTCTTAGCTAACTAAAATGAGCCTAACCAATGTTAGCTAACCAAAAAGTAACTCAAGTGAGTAACCCTGGTTACTTAATGGTAAATTCAGGGACTCCAAGGGGTACAATAGGTAATATAGATTAGGAAATCAGAATTTTAAGGGTAGAAAGGTCTTTTAATGGGTAAGAAAATTCTAGAATAGGGGCAGCTGTCCCAAAGATAAGGTTGACAGCTGCCCTATGTACTATTTTTGGTACTTATTTCAGCTTTTGGATAGGGAATATTCCAAGAAATATCCCATTCCCAAATATCTATAAATAAACCCTCTCCCCTTAGTCTAAAAAGTTCCTGGACACCCTGAGAATACTCTTTTAGCTGTTAAAACATTCAAAAACATAAAAAAGTCAGAATCATTCCAAGATAAGAGGAAGAAATCTGTCTATTCCTTCAAGAACTCTTCAAGGTTTTGGGGTGGAATTTTCTCATTTCTGGTTTCTATTTGGGCTTTCAGTTCTGGTTTTGGGTTTTTCAAAAGTTCTCTGGGATATTTTTTGTGGAGTTGTTTGCTATTACTGAGTCTTTTCCTTCTGTTGATCTTGCTTATACTTGACCTTTATTTGGTCAAGTCCCTTTTCTTTGCTATTTTTCCTCTTTGCAAAATGTATGTATCTGTCCATCTACTCTTAATGAGATTCTCTTCATCTTTTACTCACTGTATAAAACTATTTGTTCTTGATAAATGAAGTTCCTTCTTTTGTTTCATGTAAATGTGACTGTATGGACATTTATTAGCCTGATAATGAACTTGTGAGTGTGATACATGCTGTTTTGATGTTGGTATTTCTTGGCTGGTGTATGTTGTTGAATGAACGCATAGTTAATATTCACAGTTCCGAACAATAGGACAGATTTCACTAGGGTGTTGAATCTGACCTCCTTATGGTCAGATTCTTTTCCTCTATAAGTGTGCAAAAATATACTTTCCGTTGAGTCTCTTTCGATAAATGGAGAGATTCAACAAGAAAGTCTCTAGATAGGTTAGTATTAGCACTAGGGTCGATGAGTTTGACTTGTTGATAGTCAAATTCACCCCATAATAGTGCACAAAACAGCAGTATAAATGGTTGAAATTCACCCTTTAAAGGGTATAAAGTATGTAGTTAAGAAGAGCATTAAGGTGAGGAATTTGAACCCTTGAATGGTCAAATTCATCCCCTACAAATGCCTAGATAATTAAAGTTCTATATAGTTAGAATTATGTTAATGTTAGCACTAAGGTAGGTGAATTTGACTCTTTTATAGTCAAATTCGTCTCATAACAATGCATAAGCAGTTATGTAACTTGCTGAAATTGTTCATTCAAAGGATGTAAAGTGGATAATCAAAGGCTCACTAAAGGAAAGAATCCGAGATCCTTTATTTATCAGATTTATCCTCTAAAAATACCTAAATAATCAAGTTAAGGAATTAATATGGACTGAAGGTCCCAAGTGAGGAAATGACAAATCCAGGGTTGAGTTGATCCTTTTATGGTCACATTCACCCTGAGGAAGTGCACAAATAATTCTGCCAGAGTATGGTTTGAACACAAGCACTATCGGAATTGAAACTGACCTCTTCATGGTCAGTTTGGTTTTGGTAGTTGTACGACACTCAATTAATTAGGTGTGTTTACAGATTACAAGTGAAGGCTCAAATACATGGCTTCGAAAGGATTCAAGTCAGATAACTTAGTTAGAATTGTCATTTTAAATTTTTCAGTCTTTCAAAAATGTATATTGACAGTAGCAGTCAGAGTTGTAATTCACTAGTGTTCATTTCCAGAATTGTGTAACTTAAGACCGGAATGTACATTTAATTTCAACTTTGATTCATTTTTCTGAAATTCAGAATTTATGTTCTGAAAATACTTGATAAGAGAACGTACGCGAAATCTGTATAAACACATATTGGATTTTGAGAAGATGATTATTTCAATTTCAGTCGAGTTTCAATGCGATTAAAATCAATAGGCTATTGTCAGTTCATTTTGCGTTTCGTATTTTCTGAAATCAACGTATAAATGTGAACCCGATCCTTTACAAACCTGCGATTAGGCTGTTTAAAATTGGTAAGAATCACTGTTTTAGAATTAATAAGACTGCCTGTGGTTTGATCTTTGTTAAAAAATCATAAAATTTCTGGAAGTAGCATGACTGTACCTTGACAATTCATTTCAGAATTAATGAGTATTTTAGATTTATGTTTAGGTTGTCTAAAAACGGAAAAACTGGAAAAACTTGTTGGGTTATGTTCTTAATTGTATGTTTGAATGAATATGCATTTTTACCATGTTTCCTGTTTATTCATCAAACTGAAAAGTAAAGATCCTCAAGACTTAACTGAATTTCCTAGACTAGTGACCTCTCTATAAATTAGTCGTAATTAGGATTGGCCAAAAGAGTTGAAGCAATTTGGGGCTAAAATATGGCCATAGCCCGAAACATATTATCTTTAGGCTATTGAACATCATTTTAGGCAATTCCATAGGTAGAATGAATACGTTTAGTTTGAAATTGGACAAAAAATTATCATTACCTCAAAATTACCTAAACTACACTCGGGAGTGGCAACTCATGCCCCCGATCCGCAACTCTAAACAACTAATAAAATTGCACATAGCAACCACGGGTGCATTTCATGTGACGTGCTTTCTGCGTGCTAAAAAACAACAAGTGCATGCCATCGTGACTTGTTCAAGGTAAATCCATAAATGTCCTAATTGATCTTAAAAACTAAAGCGCTCCTTCAAAAATAGAAAACACAAAGAATAATCGAATATCGCCTCAAATAGGCACTATAAAACCGTCATGATCAATAGTCATGAATACGTAACCTACACTCGGGTGTGACAACTCATGTTCCCGTCTTCAAATTTTAAATTATAATAAAATCACATGTTGTAATTACGGGTGCATTTCATGTGGCATAATTGTAACATGTACAAAAGCATAAACGAGTGCACGTTCTCATGACTTGTTTTCAAGATAAATTCATACTTATCAAAAGCGACTAAATTTCAAAGAGTTTAAATATGCAATAGGCTAAAACACGTAAATAATCAGATAGTTTAGGCCAAATAATAATAGTTAAGCGACCGTGATAGAACCACGGAACTCGGGAATGGCTAACACCTTCTCCCGGGTTAACAAAATTCCTTATTCGGATTTCTGGTCGCAAACAAATCAAAACAGAGTCTAAAATTCCTCGGTTTGGGATTTTTTAAAAATAAACGGTGTCCTGGAGCATCGTCAAAAATCCGGGTGGCGACTTTGAAAAAACTAAAATAAATCCCAAATCCGGATAATGTCACTTTAATTGGAAAAACTCCCTTATTACCCTTAATTAATAAGGGGTAGTGAAAAGAGAGGTGTGACATCTTCAATGGTGTTATGTTCAAAAGTTTGGTAGATCTTATGTTTAGTACTTGCAGTGTTTCTGAACATATGAATTACACGTTTTTTTCCTCTGTGGAACTTGTCAATCCAGGTTGTTGTAACGACCCCGTCTGTCGTTACGTAGAACCTGCATTATAATTACTATGATTGAATTGCTATAGATTGATTATACTATTATTGATGTGTTAGAGTTGGCAGGCTTGAAATCGAAGTGATTATAACGAGAGTCTAGTATAGCCTTGAAGTTGGAAAAGTCAACTGAGAGTTGACTTATTGGTAAGCAACCTCGGAATGCGGATTTTATGGTTTGGATGGATTCATTAGGTGATTTGGGACTTAGGAGTGTGTTCAGAATAATTTTGTGATGTCCGGTGTAGAAGTAGGCTTGAATTGGCGAAAGTTAGTTTTTGGCGATTTCCGGTCGGCAATGGAAAATAAGCTATCGGGGTCGGAATGGAATTCCGACAGTTGAAGAAGGTTCCTAATGTCATTTTGGATATGTCTGCAAAATTTCAGTTCAATCGGAGTTGTTTTGGATAGTTTCGACATCGTTGGTGGATTTTAGAAATTTGAAAGTTCTTAGGCTTGAATCCGATGCGATTTTGGTATTTTTGATGTTAATTTTAGTGTTTTGAGAGCGCAAATAAGGTTGCATGATCATATGTGGTGTGTTGGTATAGTTGGTTGGGTCCCGAGAGGCTCGGGATTTAACTCGGGTGCTTAACGGAGGTTTGAACTTGGGAATTGCAGCAATGCAGCTGCTGGTGCTGGTGTAACCGCACCTGCGGAAGTTTGACCGCAGGTGCGGGCAGTGGGTCGCAGGTGCGGAGAGGTCGCATGTGCAGTTAGGGGACTGCAGTTGCGGTCTCGCAGGTGCGGTTAAGTGGGTCGCAGGTGCGGAAACCCTGGGCAATATATAAATTAAACTCCGTGACTTAAACCCTGTTTACACCATTGTTTGTACGGTCAGAGAGCTCTTGAGGTGATTTTTGAAGAGGAAAATCAGTGTTCTTCATAGAGGTAAGTATTGTGACCATTAAAACTCAATTATGGGTGATTATAGAACATAATCCAAGTATTAAATTCATGAAAATCAGTAGAAAAATGTGGGTTTAGGGCTTGAGATTATGATACCTTTAGGAGTCGATTTGAGGGGCCAAACGAACTACGATTTTGGTCTTCTTTATATGTACGGACTCATTAGAGGACGAAGAATATTTTGGTATAAAAATTTCTGAGTTTCGAGATGCGGGCCCGGGGGTCGGGTTTTGACCGAATTCAGATTTTTGAGCTAAATTTGATATCTTTCGATTGGAATTCGTTCCTTAAGAATATATTGATGATAAAAATCTGAACTTGGTAGATTTTGAGCATCTAGAAGTTGATTCAAAGGGCAAATGCATTGCGAAGTAGTTTCGGGCTAGTTTGAGGTAAGTAATGTCTTTAAATCCTGTCCTGAGGGTATGAAACCCTGTACTATGCACCCTTTCAGGGGTTTTGAAATGCAAAGGTTGAAACTTGGAGATATATTCCCTATTTAGGCGATTATTGAGTTGCGAAACTGTCACGACCCCAAATCCTAACAGGCCGTGATGGCGCCTATCGTGGAACTAGGCTAGCCAACCATCACATTACTACGCTGTTGTTCAATTATAACAGTTCACAATTTAATAACAAGCATGCAACTATAGCATCAATTAATATAGTTAAGTCATAACGTACCAATAATAGTCTAACAAACCTCCCAAGAACTGGAGTCAATAGTCATGAGCATCTACGAATAAATAAATCTAACTCTGCTAAAACTATAATGCATATCTATGAATCAAATACTAAAGCTAAACAAGGAGGGGAAATGGAGAAGCTTTGGACGCTGAATAGCTACCTCGAAATCCCGTGACTGCTGCTAACGAACCTGCGTCAGCTACTGCTGCGAGCTCGTACCTGGATCTGTGCACAGAGGCACAGGGAGTCTTTATGAGTACGCCAACTCAGTAGTAATGAAAAGAAATCACAGTCTGCAAAATATAAGCACACAAACAGATACACCATTTCACAACAACCAGTAAAACATCAAGTCACCAAGTAGTATTTAGCAATTTCATAAGTTCGAAATCAGTTTCCAAAAAACCTTTGAGAACAAGTAAATATCAATATATCTCACTGAAATCCTCAGTAAAACTCAGTTTGAAAACAAAGTGAATCATAGTTCGAAAACTTAGTGAAATCAGCATAAATCCGCCCCTCGGGCCAAAATCAATTATCGTAACCATTGCCCTTAGGCATTCTCTCGATCACTCAGTATCAATCATCACTCAGTATCAGCCCCGCGGGAAATCATCATC
>MDKH01158425.1:0-25048 GCA_005239495.1 Nicotiana undulata
ATTATATTTGACTTCGACCGCTTTACACTATTTTAGAAGTGTAATTTGAGCGTATCAATCGCGTACCTTCACGCCCCTGCGCTTCGCGATCGCGGGAGGGGCCTTGCGATCGCACAGAGTAATTCCCTAGCCTTGCCCAGACCACCAACAGCACTATGCGATCGCGACATGACACATGCAATCGCGGAGGTTTAATTTCCACAACACTGCGATCGCGCATACTCTTCTGCGATCGCGGAGAACGATTTTTGTGCCTTCCCAAAAGGCTCTATGCGATCGCGGGCCTACTTCTGCGATCGCAGAGAAGGCCAAACAGCTGTAGAAAAACCAGCAATACAGCTGAAGACTTAGGACAAAACGTGTCCGTTTGAACACTCAAAACCCACCCGAGGCCCTCGGGACCTCAACCAAAACCACCAACTAACCCAAATACCTTAATCGAACTTAGTCGAGCCTTAAAAACACGTCCCATAACATCGAAATACCCAAAAATGCATAAAGTCAAGCCTAAGAACTTAGGAATTTTCAAGAATTCACCCTCGACGCCGAAACATGTCTAAACTCGTCCGAATGACCTCAAATTTTGCACACAAGTCATAAATGACATTCCGGACCTGCTGTCGCTTTCGGAATTCCATTCCGAGTCTGATATCAAAATCTTATCTATCGGCTGAAATCGCCGAAATTCTAACTTTCGCCAATTCAAGCCTAAATCTATATCTCACCTCAAAAAAACATTCTGAACACGCTCCCAACCCCGAAATCACCCAACGAAGCTAATGGAGTCGACGGATTTCCATTCCGGACCCGTCTTCACACAGCTCCCGCTACGGTCCAATTTCTAAGGTTAAAACTCACCTTAAAGGGCTATATGTCCAAAAACACTCCAATTTTCATCACTCAACACTCCGACTCGTTCCATTAACATAACAGACACGGGAGATGCAGTTATTAGGAGATACGGGCGCTAACTCTCAAAACGACCGGCCAGGTCGTTACATTCTCCCCCTCTTAAGAAAATCGTTCGTCCTCGAACGAGTATAGAAACATACCTGAAGGTTAGAATAGATGAAGGTACTGACTCCGCATATCCTGCTCGGTCTCCCAAGTTGCCTCCTCGACCGGATGACCCCTCCATTGCACCTTGACTGAAGCAATGTCCTTCGACCTGAGCTTTCTGACCTGCCTGTCCAAAATGGCCACAGACTCCTCAACATATGATAAATCCTTGTCCAACTGAACTGAGCTGAAATCCAAAACATGAGTCGGATCACCGTGATACTTCCGGAGCATGGAAACGTGGAATACCGGATGAACACCTGCTAGGTTGGGAGGCAATTCCAACTCATAATCAACCTCCCCAACCCACTGCAATATCTAAAAAGGGCCAATGAACCTCAGACTCAGCTTACCCTTCTTTCCAAATCTCATGACGCCCTTCATGGGTGATACCCGAAGCAAAACCCGATCACCAACCATGAATGCCAAGTTGCGAACTCTCCGGTCTGCATAACTCTTCTGCCTGGACTGAGATGTGCGAAGTCTATCCTAAATCACCTTTACCTTGTCCAAGGCATCCTGAACCAAATCTGTACCCAATAATCGGGCCTCGCCCGGCTCGAACCATCTAACAGGAGACCTGCACCGCCTATCATATAAAGCCTCAAATAGCGCCATCTGAATGCTGGACTGATAACTGTTATTATAAGCAAACTCTGCAAGGGGCAAGTACTGATCCCATGATCCTCCAAAATCTATCACACAAGCACGAAGCATATCCTCCAGAATCTAAATAGTGCGCTCGGACTGTCCGTCCATCTGAGGGTGGAATGTTGTACTGAGATCAATCTGGGTACCCAACTCACTATGAAAGGCTCTCCAGAAGTGCGAGGTCAACTGATGACCTCGTTCTGAAATAATAGATATCGGCACACCGTGCAACCGAACTATCTCCCGCACGTAGATCTGAGCCAACCTCTCCGAAGAATATGTAGTCAACACCAGAATGAAATGGGCTGACTTGGTCAACCGGTCCACAATCACCCAAATGGCATCATACTTCCTCAAAGTCCGAGGAAGTCCAACCACAAAATCCATGGTAATCCGCTCCCACTTCCACTCTGGAAGCCTCATCTACTGAAGTAATCCTCCCGGCCTCTGATGCTCACACTTGACCTGCTGACAATTGAGGCATCTGGCTACAAACTCCACTATATCCTGTTTCATCCTCACCACCAATAGTGTTGTCTCAAATCTTGGTACATCTTCACGGTACCGGGATGAATGGAGTACAACGAGCTATGGGCCTCCTCAAGAATTAACCTCGGAAGTCCATCTACGTCAGGTACACAAATACGGCCCTACAGTCTCAACACACCATCATCATCTATGGTCATATCTCTAACACCATCCCGCTAAACTCTATCCCAAAGAGCTCGAAGGTCGAGATCATCACACGGGCACTCTCGAATGCGGTCATAAAGCGAAGATCGAGCAACAACACAAGTGAATACCCGGTGAGGCCCAGAAAGTTCCAACCTCACAAACTGGCTGGCTAAAGACTGAACATCCAAATCTAAGGGCCTCTCAGCTGCATGAAGATATGCCAAACTACCCAAACTCTCCGCCTGGCGACTCAGGGCATCGACCACCACATTGGCCTTCCACGGGTGGTATAATATGGTGATGTCATAATCCTTGAGTAACTCCAACCACCTGCGCTGACGCAAATTGAGATCCCTCTTCCTGAATATATGCTGCAAACTCTGGTGATCCGTATATATCTCACAGAAACACCGTATATATAATGACGCCATATCTTCAGGGCGTGAACAATCGCTGCCAACTCAAGATCATGAACAGGGTAATTTTTCTCAGGTACCTTCAACTGTCTGAACGCGTAGGCAATCACCCTACCGTCCTGCATCAACACCGCTCCCAAGACAATCCTTGAAACATCACAATAAACTGTATAGGACCTCGAACCGGTAGGTAGTACTAGCACTGGAGATGTAGTCAGGGCTGTCTTGAGATTTTGAAAACTCTCTTCACATTTCTCAGTCCAAATAAAAGGTGCGCCCTTCTGGGTCAATCTAGTCATGGGTGCTGAAATGGATGAAAATCCCTCCACGAAACGGCGATAATACCCGGCCAAACCAAGGAAACTACGGATCTCAGTAGCTGAAGACGGTCTGGGCCAACTCTGCACTGCCTCCACCTTCTTGGGATCTACCTTGATGCCATCCGAAGATACCACATGGCCTAAGAATGCCACAGAATCAGGCCAAAATTCAGACTTAGAGAATTTGGCATACAACATCTTCTCTCTCAAGGTCTGAAGCACGGTCCTCAAGTGCTGCTCATGGTCCTCCCGTGACCGAGAATATACCAGAATGTCATCAATGAATACAATGACGAAAGTATCAAGATGAGGCCGAAATACGATGTGCATCAGGTGCATGAAAGTTGCTGGGGCATTGGTCAGCCCGAATGACATAACAAGGAACTCGTAGTGACCATATCTAGTCCTGAAAGCAGTCTTCGGGATGTCCGACTCCCAAATATTCAACTGATGATAACCCGAACGAAGATCAATCTTGGAGAATACCCTGGCACCCTGAAGCTGGTCAAACAAGTCATCAATGCGGGGCTATGGGTACCTATTCTTCACTGTCACCTTATTCAGCTGTCTGTAGTCAATACACATCCGTATCGTCCCATCCTTCTTTTTCACAAATAGCACCGGGGCACCCCAAGGCGATACACTAGGCCTGATGAACCCCTTATCAAGCAATTCCTGTTACTGTTCCTTCAACTCAGGAGGAGCCATGCGATAGGGAGGAATGGAAATAGGCTGAGTGTCAGGCAATAAATCAATGCTAAAGTCAATGTCTCTGTCGGGCGGCATACCCGGAAGGTCAGCTGGAAAAACATCGGGATAATCCCTCACAACCAGGACTGAATCAACTGTAGGAGTCTCATCACTAAAATCCCTCACATAGGCCAAATAAGCGTCGCACCCCTTTGCCACCATCCGTTGAACCTTAAGAAAAGAAATGACCCGACAAGGAGTATACTCTAGTGAACCCCTCCACTCTAACCTCGGTAATCCTGGCATAGCCAACGTCACGGTCTTGGCGTGACAATCAAAAATAGTGTAGTGCGTAGATAACCAATCCATACCCAGAATAACGTCGAAATCTACCATGCTAAGTAATAATAAATCAGCTCTGGTCTTAAAACCGATGATAGAAATCGAACACGACCGATATATGCGGTCCACAACAAGAGAATCTCCCATAGGAGTAGAAACATATACGGGGGAACTCAAAGAATCCCGAGATATCCCCAAATTTGGAGAAAAATGTGAAGACACGTATGAGTAGGTAGAACCTGGATCAAATAGTACTGATGCGTCCCTATGACAAACGGGAACAATACCTGTGATAACCGAGTTTGAAGTAATGGCCTCGGATCGAGCTGGAAGGGCATAGTATCTGGCCTGACCTCCTCCTCTAGGACGACCTCTTCCTCCCCGACCTCCACCTCGAGCTGCCTGAGATGGTGGAGTAGCAACTGGGGCTGGAAGTATGGCTGGGGGACCTGGTGGCAAACGTGGAACCTGATAAGTCTCTGGTGGTGCAACCCTCCTAACTCTAGGGCAATCCTTGATCACATAACGAAGGTCCCCACATCCAAAACAACCCCTCTGAGGGCATGACTGTTGTTGCTGACTCTGAACTGGCCTGCTAGACTGGCCAGTGATAGCACCTCAAGCAGGAGGCGCCTGAGATACTGGTGGTGCATAATAAGGCTCCCGAGGTCTAGGAGGTGCTGGAATACCACTGGCTGTTGGAAGATCCGAATGAACAGGGAGGCTTACAAAACCCCTACCATAGCGTGTTGCTGGTGCACGAGTCCCTAAGAAGTGGCCAGTCTCTCGAGACCTCTTGGCCTCTCTCTCCTCCCTGTCCCGGGTCAACATACTCTCGATCCTCCTAGCAATGCTCACGGCCTACTGGTAACTAATATCTGTCTCCAACTCTCTGGCCATGCTAGTACGAATGTTGGGATGGAGCCCCTCAATAAAACGGCGAACCCTCTCTTTGACAGTAGAAACCAAGGCTGATGCATGTCGTGCCAAGTCACTGAACCAGATTGCATACTCTAACACATTCATAGTACCCTGGCGTAACTTCTCGAACTCTGCACGCCAAGCATCCCTGAGACTCTGAGGGACGAACTCAAGTAGAAACATCTCTGAAAACTAAGCCCAAGTAAGTGAGGTTGCCTCGTCCAGACTACTAAGCTCAAATGCACGCCATCACTGATAGGTTGCTCCTCTCAACTGAAAAGTAGTGAAAGAGACCCCACTCGTCTCCACAATACCCATGGTACGAAGGATGCGATGACACTCCTCAAGAAAACCCAGAGCGTCATCTGAAGCTAAACCGCTGAACTCAGGTGGGTGGTACTTCTTGTACCTCTCAAGACGGAGCTTCTCAGACTCAGATGCAGCTACTCTGGCCTCAGGCTGAACTGGAGCTGCTGGAGGCATAGGAATATACTCTGGGACCTGCCCCATGTGAACCCTCTGCTCAGGAGTACGGGCTGCGGGAGTCTGTGTCCCTCCCCCGGCCTGGGATGTAGCTGGGGCTATCAGGAGTAGTCCCGCCTGAGACAGAGTACTGAAAGCACTCATAAACTGGGCCAAAGTCTCCTGGAGGGCTGGAGTGATAGTAGGGACCTCTGGTGCCCCTCCATCTGTAGCTGCTGGGGGATCCTCTGCCACTGCTCTAGCCGGTGCTCGGACTACACCATGTGCTCGTCCCCTACCCTGACCCCTGCCTTTGGTGGCTCTGGCTGGGGGCTCGGGTGCCTGATTGTCGGTACGTCCGGTGCGAGTGTGAACCATCTATAAACAAGAATAGAGTAGAGTTTAAGAATTTTGGTAGCAGTAACCAGCACGAGAAGATTCCAAGAAGTATGATTGTTCTTAACAGTTACATAGCCTCCCGAAGATAAGTACGGACGTCTCCGCACCGATCTGTGAGACTCTAATAAACCGGCTTGTGATGTTGTGACTCCTACGAATCTAGACGCTCTGATACCAACTTGTCACGACCCGATTCTCCCTCTGACTAGGTCTCGTGACGGCACCTAGTCTAGACGGCTAGGTAAGCCTATTTGTTAAACAAGGATTTAAGATAAAAAGCGAAGACAGTAATAAAATGAACTAAAGCCATAGAAATACTCTACGCCGCTTGGCATTATAGTTTGCTATACCCAAGACTCGGAATATCATCAATACATCACAAGCTGACTTTACGCCTCAATATGTACAACTAGAAAGAAATGACAGTATAGTCTCATCTACAAGTGTTAACTACACTAAGATAGGAAGGGAACTCGGAGATCTGCGGACGCTGCAGATTATACCTCAAGTCTCCTGGCATTGGCTGCTGGCTAACGGTGATACTGCGTACTGGGACCTGGATCTGCACATGGGGAAAAACAAGCGCAGATGGGCGTGAGTACTCCACATTCGGTACTCAGTAAGTGCCAAGCCTAACCCCAGTCAAGTAGTGACGAGGTCAGGTTGAGGCCCTACTGAGGTTTTCCAAAATAATAGATATAGTGAACAAGTAAGTGAAACAGATAATAATTAACAGAAATTCTAAGTAAAGGCTAGCAAGGACGGTATAGTTAAATGCTCAGATCAATGCAATATATATATATAAAGCTCAATAAGAAAGGAAAGGCACAAATGCAATGTAGTATGAGGGAAAGGCTCAGGTCTATGCCCGCAGTCCCTGTATGCAATGTAGTATGAGGGAAAGGCTCAAGTCTACGCCCGCAGTCCCAGTATGCAATGTAGTATGAGGGAAAGGTTCAGGTCTACGCCCGCAGTCCCTGTATGCAATGTAGTATGAAGGAAAGGCTCAGGTCTACGCCCGCAGTCTTTATGTAAATATGTAATATAAGGTAAATATCAAGATAGCGTAGTTTAAAGGTTTTAAAAAAATCAATTAGAAATTCCGGAGTAAAATCCTTAAATCAGTTTCAAATAATAGTAACGATTGGAAAACCAGTTAGAAATTCAATTTACCAGGGTAAAATCTTAAGTTATTATGCAATTCAACCGATAACAGTAATAATAGAATTGAAAATGAGGCATTGTGTAGAAAGAAATATGGAACTTCTGTGAAAATATCCCTTGCACGCACTCGTCACCTCACGTACATTGGGTTTTATAGCAAAAATCAGTTAAAATGCCTAAGGGAAATTCCCCAACACAGAGTTAGGCAAGCCACTTACCTTGACTGTGCAAAACAATCAATAATCACGCTCTTGCCACGAGTATCCAACTCCGGGTGGCCTAAATCTATTCAATTCGATGGTATAATGTAAATATAAATTCAAGAAATCAAAATAACTAATGAATTCGGAACTAATACGCGACTTTAGAAAAATTGACCAAAATGCCCCTCGGGCCCACGTCTCGGAATCGGGTAAAATTTATATTTTCTGCACCCTTATTCACTCACGAGTCTAACCATATGAAAATCTCTCAAGTCGTAGGTCAAATACCCAATCAAAATTCCAAAATTCGGTCTATGAAGTTTCTTCCAATTTTCCCAAATTTCAACTCAAAAATCTCGAATTAGAGGTGGAATTTAAGATAAGGGACATGGAAATTAACCTATGAGGGTAGAAAATCACTTACCTTAAACACCCACGAGAAAAGTCCCTCCTAAATCGTCTCTCCCGAGCTCCCACAACTCAAAATGGTGAAATAAGCCTTAACCCTCGAAAATGGGTTTAATATTATGCCCAGGTATTTTAATGAAGTGCGATCGCGGAGGGTAAAAATCCACGCGCCCCAAATAACCCTATGCGATCGCGGATAGGGGCCTGCGATCACGTACCTTCACGCCCCTGCGCTTCGCGATCGCGGGAGGGGCCTTGCGATCGCGACATGACACATGCAATCGTGGAGATTTAATTTCCACATTACTGCGATCGCGGAGAACGATTTCTGTGCCTTCCCAAAAGGCTCTATGCGATCA
Source organism: Nicotiana undulata (assembly GCA_005239495.1). Classification (NCBI taxonomy): domain Eukaryota; kingdom Viridiplantae; phylum Streptophyta; class Magnoliopsida; order Solanales; family Solanaceae; genus Nicotiana; species Nicotiana undulata. The sequence continues at coordinate 8,070 of MDKH01158425.1, forward strand.
CAAGCCTACTTCTTTGATCGCATAGAAGGCCAAACAGCTGTAGAAAAACCAGCAATACAGCTGAAGACTAGGCCAAAACGTGTCCGTTTGAACACTCGAAACCCACCCGAGGCTCCCGGGATCTCAACCAAAATCACCAACTAACCCAAATACCTTAATCGAACTTATTCGAGCCTTAAAAACACGTCCCATAACATCGAAATACCCAAAAATGCATAAATCCAAGCCTAAGAACTTAGGAATTTTCAAGAATTCACCCTCGACGCCGAAACATGTCTAAACTCGTCCGAATGACCTCAAATTTTGCACATGGGTCATAAATGCCATTCCGGACCTGCTGTCACTTTCGGAATTCCATTCCGAGTCCGATATCAAAATCTTACCTATCGGCCGAAATCGCCGAAATTCTAACTTTCGCCAATTCAAGCCTAAATCAATATCCGACCTCAAAAACACATTCCAAACACGCTCCCAACCCCGAAATCACCCAACGAAGCTAATGGAGTCGACGGATTTCCATTCCGGATCCGTCTTCACACAGCTCCCGCTACGGTCTAATTTCTAAGGTTAAAACTCACCTTAAAGGGATATATGTCCAAAAACACTCAGATTTTCATCACTCAACACTCCGACTCGTTCCATTAACATAACAAGACATGGGAGATGAAATTATTAGGAGATCAGGGCGCTAACTCTCAAAACAACCGGGCAGGTCGTTATATTTCTGTTGTTGAGTTATTTGCTTACATTGCAATTACACACTCAGTCACATTCATTTGCAAATCATATCTCAGTCTCTGTTATCAATTGTTGTCACATCATGTTATCATTGTTTATGATGAGTGGCATAAGATATGTGGGCATGACAGACTAGAGATTGATGACTGAGTGAGGCCGAGGGACTGGTTGTGAGTGATGATTATGGGATCGGGGTATTATTATTATATGGATTGGGTTGCACGCCGTAGCAGGACTTATAAGATTTATTATTATCGAATCAGTCTGCACGTTGTAGCATGCCGGATTGGCTTTATATTAGTCCTTGGGCAGGATCTACCCTTTCGGAGTCTGACATTCCAACAATGAGCAGGTTCCGAGTGGCGAGTGATTGACTGGCGAGTATCGAGTGCCGAGTGATTGAGTGTGATACAATGAGATTGAGTACTCAGAGAGTGTGAGTACATCACTTCATCACTGTGACGCATTACATTGACATGCATACTTGGCATGTAGGCATAAAAATGCATTTTCTCATGTTACCCAGTATTGTGACATTCATGACTTCACATGCACATTGACATGTAGGCATAGAGATGTACTTCATCATGCTATCTAAGAATGAAATATCTTATATGTTGTTGGATGTTTTTGGGAATAGTCACAGTTTTCTGTTAAACTCATACTTTGGAAGGTTTGGGTTTTTACTGTTATACCTGAAAAGCATGCCTATTTTTCTGTAACTGTGAACGAGATGAGCATCATATCTTTGAGTTATTACTTGCATTGCTTTTATTATATCGTTAGGAATTGTTCTTGGCTATTGGTGTTGGACTCTGACCATCGTCTAAGCTCGTCAATGCTTTCAACCTAAGATTAGGTTTGTTACTTATTAAGTGCATGGGGTCGGTTGTACTTGTACTACACTTCTGTATCTTGCTTGCAGATTTTGGAGTTGATATTGCTGTGTATGGCGGGAGCTGGCTTTGAAGGTGAAACTGCGATCCAGTTGTAGCTTCCTCTTAATCATGGTAGCTTTAGATTTATAAAAATTTGTTTATGTATTGTTCGAACAGATGATGTTATTATTTCATACCAGCTTAGTAAACTCTAAATCTTAGAAGCTCATGATTTATACTACCAATTCTTGGGTTGTTGTATAAAAGTTAATTTCATCATTATTTTTTCAGTAAATCTCATTTAAAATTAAATTATTGTTAAATTGGCTTACCTAGTATGTTGGGTTAGGTACCATCATGACTAGTTGGATTCTGGGTCGCGACAAGTTGGTATCAGAACTCTAGGTTCATAGGTTCCACTAGTCATGAGAAAGCGTCTAGTAGAGTCTTGCAGATCGGTATGATGACGTCTATACCTATCTTCGAGAGTCTACAGGGAATTAAGGATAAACTTCCCATCTTTCTTTCCTCATCGTGCGACATTGATTCAGCTTGAAGTGTATTCTTTGAATTTCTTCCACTCAATCGTATGTGTATGTGAGCACTCAGTATCATCTGTACATCGACGACTTGAGGATTCCATGGATAAGATGCGAGATGTGTTGCTATGTTTTGGAGTTGGTCAGTTTGGAGAACTTGAGGTCGGGTTTTGACTGCAGCTTGGGCTCGGTGGTTTTAGTTGCGTGAGTATGTGCTTTGGACTCATATGTCCGGTTGTGCCGCTAGGAGCGGGATTGATGGCTCAATGTGTGGTTGGGATGACTATATAATAATTTTGATTTGGCTGCGGAATGTGCTCAGATTGTTTGAATGTGGGGAGAAGAGTTTACTTGAGATGTGAAAATGACCATTGGATGCTCGATTTTTGTGGATGTGTCATATAATCTTGAGTTATGAAGGTTTTGAGAGATTATTAATCTTGAGTTATGAAGGTTTTGAGAGATTCTTACGTGTTATTTCATTTGTGGAACGAAGTAGATTTTTATGTCTTGTTGATGAGGTCGGGCTCAGGAAGATTAAGTGATTGCATAGTAGTTAGGGCTATGAAAAGATATAGAGAGATGTCAGTTTGAGGCTAAGCATGTGGTAATCTACGGATGTGTGATCCTTATGATGTTGTGTGGAGGCTTTCTTTTCTACCACTGGGTATAGGTGTTGCGATTTGAGTTTGGATTGGTTAAGATAGTTGACCTGGCCGTCACGAGGATGAATGCGAGCTTAGCAGATGATTTGAGGTATTATATGGTTTGTGTACATGAGCTTATGAAGGATTTAGTTGAATCTCACTGCGGTATTATGGCAGCAATAGAGTATGGGCATTGTGAGTTGCTGAGTGTTCTGATCTATGGCTTTGAGCCAAGCAGGGAAATCGAGGATTTGATTGCATGGTTACGTGTTGTATTGGATTCGGTCTGACGCATACTTGCGGATCGGTTATGACTTGCAGAGGTTAGTTTTGAGGGTGACTTAAGCAAGGAAATTTCTGTATGCATGGTATATTTCACGTTATGGGTATGTGGAAATCATGGAATGATTGAGTTGTCATTTGGGAAGGATGTAGTTCACATAGAGTAGGAATTTGCTCGGTTACGTTAAGACGGGCTTACTTCTTTGTGTGTTGCCGTGCTAATGGGGCACATGTCATTTGGCATGTTTGGGCGGTGTAATTAAGAATTGAGCATATTGGATGACTCTCGAGAAGGTTCTAATGTATTCATGATTTATATGTAGCAATTAAGAATTTTTCGGATTTTTATATGGATAGAATTTGAGATTTACATTGGATGGTGACGAGACTCCCGGTATTTCTATATCATTATGGAATCTACATTTCAGTATTAGGAAGGTGAAGGAAATTTCTTTAGATTCACAAAAGGTCTCTTTAGAGTGGATATCTCGGTTGTGGTACTTTTGGGGTGCTGAAGATGGAATACAACGGCTTATGGGCCTAAGGGCAGTGTGGTTTTATGCTAGGGTCTCTTGTGGTGAGCTTTGGGTAAGGATCGTGGGGTTGTGTCAAGGAAAAGTGTCAACTTGAGGGTAATTCAGAAGGAACTCAGAGAAATAGAACAGCTTGGTAGTACGTTGGATCGGCACGGTAATGGATATGATCGGTTCTTTTGGTACTTATGATGTGCTGAGTCTTTAGAGGTGTTTTTTGGCAATACTCTTGGGTTTGGCAACCTACGTGGCTTGGTTGAGTTAGAGAGATTCAATTCTATTAGCTTGGTTATGTGCAAATGGGTTTCGAAGAGTTATCGATGGTTTCTACTACGTCTTGAGATGGATACTTCCTACCGGCGTGAGGAGCATGTTGCGTATTGCGATTTTCTCCTGGATGGGATCAAATGGAAGGTTTCTGACTGATCATGTATGTCTTCTGCTAGTAACTCAGAGTTGATTATGAGATTCTCGTATTTTTTATATGATGGAATGATAGACGTGGTGTGTTGTGTGGAATTGATATTTGCATATGCAAGGTCGCAGTTTAGTTTTGAAGGGAAAGTCATGAATTCTTAGACAACATAGACGGTTTCAGATGACTAATTGAATTCTAGTACTACTTGGTCTTGCCTGAGAAGGGTGCGCATTTTAGAAGTCGCACTGTATTTTGGCTGACGGATGCTTAATTGGTATTGTGGTACTCGCCTAGTTGATCAACTGTTGGCGTTCAGATATTTTCTATGTGGCACGGAAGAATTATGGAGGTATTCCTCATGGGATGATCATTTATGAGAGATGTGTTAGACATTCGGGTGGTGGAGTTGGGATCAGCTTTGGTGATTCGTGTGTTCTATGGATTTGGAGACCAGAAGTTCTCAGAAGCAGATTGTTTCGTGGTTACGGACTGTGAAGATGTGGCCAAAGTTATCTAGATGGTGTACGTGTTATGGTTAAATCATTGCGGACTTTTGGAGGGCTATTTAGCCATTTGGGGATGACCGGAGTTGATTTGGGGGCCCATTGGTAGGCCTGAGGAGGTGTGTATTCTACATGGGGTCGGTTTTTTTGACTTCGTACTGCTATTATTGAGGGATGTGCCATTCGGTTAGAATTGATTTTATTTGTATCTGATATGTCCGGTGTGTTACTCTTCTATGCTATGAGGGGTTGTGATTCATTGGTTATATGCACACATGATGTGGTTTTGTTTGGGCATTGTAGCGGGATTCGAGTGAGATGGTTATTGGGGTGTTGAATGTTTGATTGCACCTTGGTTATGTTCTTTTCGGGCTGTCGCATATTGTGTTATTTGCTTCTCCATAGTTATGGTCATGCACTTTGTGTACTTAATATCAAATTGCGTGTAGTTGTGATTTTGAGCATTGCAACTTAAGGTATTTCATATGCACCGGTGTTTGGATAGGGTCCCGCATTGTAGCGGAGTTATGTTGGGATATGATCATTTGTGCTAGATTCATGTGTCTTGGTTTTACTATGTGTGATGGGTTCATAGCATTGTATTTGTGGTGGTACTTGTTGAGCTTGTGGGACGGTTGTCTTATTTGAGTCATATTCCATGATTGAGTACATTGGAGTTGTTGCTTATTGGTGCACGTATTGCACGATTTGTGGCTTTTGGTTGTATTGGTATGGCATGTCAATAGAATGGTAGTGTTTGATGAGATGAGGTCATTGGACCTAGAATGGGTACTATCAAATTTTATTACAGTATGTACGGAGGAATAATATCGGAAGTTAGCTTAGGATTTGGCTTTGATACTTGTCAAACGAGAGAGGACCCCATGACTTGTTGACCTAATAAGTGGTTATGAGTTTCTGCATGTTTCTTTCATCACGACAGTGTACGAAGGTTTTGGAATGAGGTTTTATTTGATATGAAGTTTATTACGGGTATTGGGTTTGTTTTGAGCAGTTACGTTGTATATCATGTGATTTCATCTTAGGTATGGTTATGGCTTGATACAACTTGATCAGAATTACACTGTGTGTAGATACAAGATTCGAGTCTTGTAAAGAATTCGGATGTCGGAAATTGGGTTCTAAAGTTTACGGACTAAGGTTAAAGTAATGATCTTCAGTTATGTTGTGTTGTCAGGCCTACATGGATTTGGGTAACGTGGGAACACCCCCGGGTATGTGCATGGTAAGGTTACATAGTGAATCGATGGCCTTGGAGCGACTCTTGGCATGTTCGAGGATGAACGTATGTTTAAGTGCGGGAGAATATAACGACCCGATCGGTTGTTTTTGAGCATTTGCATTTCGTTCAGCCATTTGAAGTCTTGAGTAGCTTCATATGATGTATTATGACTTATGTGAATCATCGGTTTTTGTTTTCAGGTGATTAATAATTGATTTGGAAGAATGATTCTTGCCTAGGAAGCTATAAGTTGGAAGAGTTGACCAAGTTTGACTTTGAGTATTTGACCTTGGATCAGAGTTTTGATGGTTCCATTAGGTCAGGATGGTGATTTTGGACTTGCGCGATGCCCGGATTTGCCTTTGGATATTTCTAGAAAGTTTCAACACTAATTGGCGAAAGTTGGCAATTTGAAGATTTTGAATATTCATAAGTTTGACCGGGAGTTGACTTTGAAGAAATCATGTTCAGATTGTGGTTCCGGGAATTAGAACAACTTCATTATATCACTTGGGACTTCTGTTCAAAATTTGAGTCCATTCCAGTTTGATTTGATATGGTTCAGCACGAGTTTTGGAAGTTGAAAGTTCAAAAGTTCATTAAACTTTGAGGTGTGCTTCGTCATTTAGATGTTGTTATGTGTGATTTGAGGCCTCGAGTAGGTCTGTATTATGTTGTGCGACTTGTTGGTATGTTCGGACGGGGTCCCGAGGCCTCGGGCGTGTTTCAGATTGATTTCAAACCATTTTCTTCATACTTTCATTGTTGGTTTCTACTAGTGTCTGGTTCCCCAATTGTTCTTCGCGATAGTGAAGCTGGAGGTGCGATCGCGTAGAGGAAAATTTGGAGCTGGACACTTTCTTCATCGCGGTCGCGATTGGATGACCGTATTCGTGTAGCTTGGTGTTGGTTACAGTATTCCTTCACATATGAGGGGTCGCGTTCGGATAGATCTGAGCTGAGAGCTGGGCGTTGGTGATTTCTCTTCCGTGTTCGTGTGAGTTAATCCGCGTTCTCGGAGATTTGGCATCGGTAGTCATCGTGTTCGCATGAGAAGGCTTGCGAACGTGTAGAGTATTTTAGGGGTCGTGCATCTTTCTTCTCATTGATCGCGATGGTATTTCCACGATCGCGATTCATTAATTCGCCTAGTCACTATAAGTACTCTATTTTCGAAGGTTTGAGCCGTTTTAACATATTTGCTTGATGATTCTAAAAGAGAAATTGGGGGGTTTTGTTTAAAATTTAATAAAGTGAATTTTGATTTTTGAACATCGATTCGGGTTGGATTTGAGTGAAACTAGTATGGTTAGACTCATAATTGAATGAGTTGTCGAATTTGTGAGTTTTGTCGGGTTCCGATGTGCGGGCCCAAGTTTGACATTTTGGTTGACTTTGGGCTTTTGGTTAAAGATTCAACCTTTATTGATTGAGTTTGTTTCCCTTGGCATTATTTGTGGTTTTTGAGTTGCTTTTGGCTAGTTTCGAGCCATTCAGAGGTTGATACGCGCGGGATGGAATTTCTAGAGTGTTTTTCGGCTTGCTTGGTATTAGATTTGCCTTGTTAGAGGTAAGTAACATATTTTAACTTGGATATGAGTGTATTTAACCCTGAGAATTGTGTTATAAGAGGTGTATTAAGGTGACACACATGCTAGGTGACGAGCGTGTGGGCGTGCACCGAGGAAATAATGATTGTAGTCGACTATTAGACTATGACCGGACTTGTTTTGTTGTTATATCATATTACCTCCATGTTCTCGCTACTTGTTTGATTATATGAGCTGTGAATCATGTTAGAAATCATGTTTAGACTATATGATTGTAGCCCGTTTGGCCAAGCTTCTAAAATCAGCTTATTTTGAGAAGTGTTTTTCTCAAAAGTACTTTTTAAAAAAGTGCTTTTGGTGAGAAGTAGTTTGTGTTTGGCTAATTAATTTGAAAAGCACTTTTAAACAGTAATTAGTGTTTGGCCAAACTTTTGAAAACTGCTTCTAAGTATATTTTCTCAAAAGTGCTTCTCAAAAAAGTGCTTTTGGAGAGAAGCTACTTTTTTCTGCTTCTCTTCAAAAGCATTTTTTTTCCTTCCAAAAGCTTGGCCAAACACCTCAATTTTTGGCCAAAAGTGCTTTTGGCCAAAAAAAGCACTTTTGGCCCAAAAAAAGCTTGGCCAAACAGGCTATTACTCTATTGAGACCCACTGAGGTGATTTCTGCTGTTGAGTTATTTGCTTACATTGCAATTGCACTTTCAGTCATATTCATTCATTTGCATATCATAACTCAGTTTTTGTTATCAATTGTTGTCACATCATGTTATCATTGTTTAGGCTGAGTGGCATGAGATTTGTGAGCCCTAGATACTGGAGAGATTGATGACTGAGTGAGGCCGAGAGCCTGATTGTGTGTGATGATTATGGGATCGGGTTGCACGTTGTAGCAGGCCATATTGGCTTTATATATTATTATTATTATTATTATTATTATTATTATTATTATTATTATTATTATTATTATTATTATTATTATTATTATTATTATTATTATTATTATTATTATTATTATTATTATTATTATTATTATTATTATTATTATTATTATTATTATTATTATTATTATTATTATTATTATTATTATTATTATTATTATTATTATTATTATTATTATTATTATTATTATTATTATTATTATTATTATTATTATTATTATTATTATTATTATTATTATTATTATTATTATTATTATTATTATTATTATTATTATTATTATTATTATTATTATTATTATTATTATTATTATTATTATTATTATTATTATTATTATTATTATTATTATTATTATTATTATTATTATTATTATTATTATTATTATTATTATTATTATTATTATTATTATTATTATTATTATTATTATTATTATTATTATTATTATTATTATTATTATTATTATTATTATTATTATTATTATTATTATTATTATTATTATTATTATTATTATTATTATTATTATTATATGGATCAGGTTGCACGCCGCAACAGGCCTTATAGGCTTTATTATTATGGGATCCGGTGTCAAGCCGCAGCAGGGTAGATTTGCTTTATATTAGCGGTTAGGTAAGATTCGCCCCTCCGGAGTCTGACATACCGTCAGTGAATGCAGGTACTGAGTGCCGAGTGATAGAGTGTAAGACAATGAGATTGAGTACTCTGAGAATGTGAGTACATGAGTTCATCACTGTGATGCATTATATTGATATGCATGCTTGACATGTGGGCATAGAGATGCATTTCCTCATGATACACGGTATTGTGACATTCATGACTTCACATGCACATTTACATGTCCTTATGCTATCTGAAAATGAAAAAACTTGTCTGTTGTTGAAAGTTTTTGGGAAAAATCACAGTTTTCTGATATACTCATACTTTGGCGATTTCGGTGAAAGATTTGGGATTTTTCTATTATACCTAAAAAGCATGCCTATGTTTCCGTAACTGTGAACGAGTTGAGCATCATATCTTTGAGTTATTACTTGCTGCTTTTATTATATCGATACAATTGTTCTTGGTTATTGGTGTTGGGCTCTGACCGCTATCCAAGATTGTTACTTATTGAGTACATAGGGTCGGTTGTACTCATACTACACTTACCTAGCGGGTTGAGTTAGGTTCTATCACGATTAGTTAAATTTTGGGTCGTAACACAACCACGGAAGCAACAGTTGTCACGCCAACCTTTATGGACCAAGTATAGGAAGTTATTCTCTTATTTTTGGAAGAAATCAATCAAGATTGATTCTAATGATCATTTCCCTTGGGTTGCCCATCATCTAAGGATCTGTCATACCGAGAATAATGGCAATCAAATCACATATATACAAGAAGAGGCTCAACAAAAGCATATATATTGATCAAACCAATTGTCACTCTTTTTGTTCTACTCCAAACAAGAATTGTAGTCTATTGTAGATTTACTGTGTAACTAGGAGAGAAGAAAGAGCGAAAAGAATCATTGGTGAGGCAGTATATCAAAATCAAGAAAAGAACATACCTAGTGAAGAAATTGTTGGTATATAACAACATCAACACACATGTACCAAAGATTTCAAATACTCAGAAGAGAATTCCCTTGCAACCCAAAGGGACTCGAGTAGGATTCACATTGAGTACGAACCAGTATAAAGCATCTGGTGTCATTTACTTTCTGCAATTTACTTTATGTACTTACTTTATAGCTACATCGCGTAAAGTATTCAATCGACTAACAACAAAATTAGTCAACTACCCATTAAAAGAAAAGAAAGAGTTACAATTCACCCCCTCTTATACTTTCAGGGGTGACCCCTCATCAAGGTTACACAAAGATCCGCCTCTGACTAGTACACGTACCGAATAACTCTGACTTTGGCAACACTTCTTGATAAATGATGATAGTACTGATTAAAATTAAAATGGTAGAACTCTTATATACATTTAAATGTTAATTAATCATCGTATATATATACTATAATGCACCAAATTTGAAACAACAAACAGTTTCTCTCTCTCTCTCTTCCCTTCTCTTTCGGCGCATTTTAGCGTGCCTTGCTAAAGTGCACTCACCGGAATGGGGAGAGCACGAGGAAGACCGTCCAAAGCTTCAAAAAAATTATCGGAGGAAGGTAATGGATCCATAGAAGGAAGGACCTTAGGAATTTTGAAAATTGTTACACCAAAAATGATAGCTAACGAAGGGAGCGGTACTGTTCCATTGATAAAAGTTGGGACTAAGAATGATACTGATACGGAGGTGAGAAATTAAGCTGAGGATACATCAAGTAACAAAGAGAAAGCACATGCATCAGCAGATCCGGTGGTTTGGCCAGCTCTACCAAGCCAAAGCGGAGGAAGGAAGGTACAAGAGGTGAAATGGACAACTCCAGTGAACAATCAGCAGGAAATCAACTCGGAAGGGACGATCCAACAGATGATGCAAGTTGTTGGACAACAAGAGGTAAAAACTAATGAAACAGGAATTCAAAATGCAGGAGTTCAGAGGAAATTGCAGTTGAATGCAGAACAAAAGGCAGAGAAGACTTGGTCGATGAGGTTCGAAGAGAACAAATTGGCTAAGAGAGGTATGGATTTGAGTTTTGTGCCACCTACACTGATCGAGGACGATATTATAGTTGAATTGGTGCAAGAGAATATTGAAAGTGAAGTTTACAAAGGAGAAATGCAATTATTGTGTATGTTATTGGTGGTTCTCCAACGATTGGGGCCATGGAGAGGTTCATAGCTGGGCAGGGGGAATTTTCAGCAAAATCTAAGGTGTATTATCATAATGAAGGTTACTTTGTGGTGAATTTCATGAGTATGGAGGAAAGGAATTTGGTAATGTATTCTGGACCTCATATGCTTAATAATAGACCTGTAATTGTTAAGCAATGGAAAGCAGATTTTGATTTTGATGATGAAGATTTGAAGAATATACCAATATGGGTGAAACTGCCTAATTTGCCACTGAGTTGCTGGAGTGCAAATGCATTGACTAAGATTGGGAGTGGCATAGACCAGCCCATCTATGCAGATGCATGTACTTCAAATAATGAAAGGATATCATATGCAAGGATTTTGGTGGAGGTAGATGTCACTAAGGAATTGCCAAAGAGCATTAACGTGAAGGATCCTAAAGGGAGAGTTATGGTACAAGAAGTATGGTATGATTGGAAGCCAAGTTACTGTGCTACCTGTATGAATATAGGCCAAAATTATCAGCAACAACAACAACAAAATAGAACAGCAATAGAGAGGAGAACAGGACAACAAGAAAGAAGAGTAAATGGGAAAGTAAGGACTGAATGGAAACCAATAGACAAAGGAGCAATAGTACAGAATCAGACACAACAGGAAATTGAAGTTAAATCAAATGAATAGCAAAAAGGAAGTGACAAAGCAGAAACAAGTGAAGAACAGTGGCAACAAGTCAAAAGTAAGTCAGCTGCTAAAGGGAAAAAAGTGATTGTAACTAAACAACATGTTCAAGTACTCAATGGTTTCACAAGTTTAAGTGAAACAAGGCAGGAATATAGCAGGGAAAGTAATGAAGTATGTAGTACAAGTAGAGGAGGAGAGGTGAATGGTACTGTCAATAAAAATACAAGTGTTTAATGTTAGTGACCTGGAATGTGAGGGGCTTTAATAAAGTCTTCAAGCATAAGGAGTTAAAGGTGTTTGTGAAGACAAATAAGGTATATATTATAGCAACATATGAACATAGAGTTAATGAAACAAAGGCAGAGAAGATTATTACTAAAACATTACCTGGATGGAAATGGTGTCAAAATGTATCTAATGCATGCAAAGGAAGAATATGGGTGATTTGGAATCCAAATGTGTTACAGTTTACAATGATAGGAAGCTATACACAAATGATTCATGGGATGGTAAAGGGTAATAAAGGCAGGAATGAGTTTCAGTTTTCAGTAGTATATGGACTACATACTATAAATGATAGGAAGGAGCTCTGGGATATAGTAAGGAGTATAGAGAAATAAGTCATGGAACCTTGGATAATAATGGGTGATTTTAACTCAATCATAGGAGCTGAAGATAGAGTACAAGGAAGAGAGGTACAAGAGAATGAAATAAGGGACTTTAGAGATATGGTGGAGGAGTGCAACTTGGCAGAACTACCTACAATTGGAAGAACATATACATGGACTAATAGCCATGTATTAAGTAGGATTGATAGACCTTTTGTCAATGATAAATCGATACTTAGCATGCCTCCTAGACAAGTGCAAGTAATGAACCCTGTATTTTCAGACCATTCACCTTTGGGCATTGAGATAAATATGACATGTGATGCCCAAAAGAGGCCTTTCAAGTTTTACAATGTATTAGCTGATCATGCTGAGTTTGGAAACATTGTGGAGTCTAACTGGAAATGGAAAGCAGGGACAATGGAAGACATACAACAGAATTTGAAATATATTAAAGCAGAGTTGAAGAAGTTAAACAATAAAGAGTACATGAATGTTTGGCAGAAAGTAATGAAGACAAGAGAAGAGTTGCAGATAGTACAAGCTAGAATCAAAGATCATTCTAATGCTACAATACTGGTTGAAGAAGAAAAAGAGCTGATTTATCAATGAGAGAAGTGGGACAAAATTGAGGAGGCAATCTACAAACAAAAGTCAAGAATACAGTGGTTAAAGTTAGGGGACACCAACAATGCATATTTCTTTGCAAGTATGAAAGGAAGAAGAATGCAGAATCAGATTACAAAGATCATTGATAGTAAGGGTAACACCTTAACAGACTACAATGAGATAGAAGCTGAAGTGGTTGGATTTTATAAGAAGCTGCTAGGTTCTACTTGTAGAAGTCTGCCAGCTATTCATCCAGGAGTAATTAAAAATGGACCAGTGTTAAATAGGAAGCAACAATTGGATCTCATAGCTCCTTTCACAAAGGGGGATGTACTGGATGCTTTGAAAAGTATTGATGACATGAAGGCACCTGGGGGAGATGGTTTTAATGCTTGTCTTTTCAAAAAAATATGGAATATGAAAGGAGAGGTCATAGCACAGGCAGTATCACAATTCTTCAAGAATGGAAGAATGTTCAAGCCAATAAACTGCACTGCAGTTACTCTCATTCCCAAAGTGAAGAATCCAACTTCAATTAAGGAATATAGGCCAATCTCTTGTTGTACCACATTGTATAAAATTATATCCAAGATGTTGACAAGTAGGTTGAGAAGGGTAATGAACACACTGGTGGATGAGAGTCAAGTTGCTTTTGTACCTGGCAGAGGTTTGATGGATAATGTACTTCAGAGTCATGAAATGATAAAAGGGTATGGCAGGAAGGGAGTGCCACCTAGATGCATGATCAAGATTGACATGCAAAAGGCTTATGACTCAGTTGAATGGCTATTTTTGAAACAGGTGTTAGAATGATTATGCTTTCCTAAGGTATTTGTGGGGTGGATTATGGAGTGTATCAAGTCAGTATCTTATTCTATTAACATAAATGGTAGTCCCATTTGAAGCTAAAAGAGGGGTAAGACAGGGATATCACATGTTTCCATTGCTATTTGTCTTAGCAATAGAGTATCTGACTAGAAGTTTGAAGGACTTGAAGGAACAACCTGATTCAATTATCATCCTAGATGTGAAAGGATGAGCATTGTTCAACTTAGCTTTGTTGATGACTTACTTTTATTCTACAGAGGAGATAAGATTTATGTGCAACTACTCTATGAATGTTTCAAGAACTTCGCTAAGGCTTCAGGGCTAGTGACAAACCAAACCAGAAGTAGCATATACTTTGGTGGTGTACCAGGTGCAATTCAGCAGGAGATTACAAGCTTAACTGGTTTCAGCATTGGTGATTTCCCTTTCGTTACTTAGGTGCCCCTCTAAGTACGAAAAGGCTATCAATAAACCAGCGCCAACCATTACTAGACAGGATGATGGGGAGAATCAAACAGTGGACAGTCAAGTTCTTGAAGTGAGGGAAAGGAGTTAGAACTATCTTCTTGAAGTTCTATTCAAACAGTGAACTTGTTTGTTCAAGTTCTAGTTTGATATACTGCCTCAACAGTGGATAGTGAATTGACCATTGATATTCAAGCTTTTTGGGCACAAATCTTTCCATTGCCAAAGAGGATCATCCAAATGGTTGAAAGCATTTGCAGGAAGTTTCTTTGGAGTGGGGATATAAATGCAAGCATGAAGAACTTAGTGGTGTGGGAAAATCTGTGCAAACCCAAGTCTAAAGGTGGAATGAACATCACAGATCTCAATACCTGGAACAAGGCAGCTCTTTTAAAACATCTATGGAATTTGGGTAAAAAAAGGACAAGCTATGGATTAAATGGGTGCATATCTACTACATAAAAGGAAAGGAGCCATGGGAAGTAAACCCCAAGCAAGATTCCTGGATCATAAGGAAGATTCTAAAAGCTGGGAAGTAACTAAGTGAAGCAGGGCTGGACACAGGCAGAATAATGCAACATGATTCATATTCTATAAGAGTAATGTACAAGCAGATAAGAGGGACATTCACAACAGTGAACTGTATTCGACTGATGTGCAACAATAGAAGTTGTCCCAAGTGGAAATTCATTATGTACCTTGCAGTACAAGGGAGCTTATATACAATAGACAGATTATCTAGATGGGGAATGCAAGTAAATCCAACATGTACACTATGTGAGCTGGATATGGAATGCCACAAACATCTATTATTTATATGTCCTTATTCAAAAGATGTTTGGAGAAGCCTATTACGTTGGATGAATATCAAACGTGAACCAGATGATTGGGATGCAGAGATTAGATGGGAAACAACACAGATGCGAGGGAAAGAAGTTAGAACTATGTTGTATAGATTATGCATGACAGCAGCAGTGTACCACTTATGGCTGGAGAGGAACAGACGGATTTTCTAGAAGATCAAAAGAAGAAGTGAAGATATTATGTGATGACTCAAGGGGTCATTTTATAAAATTAGACTCCGTTCCATGCCAAATATCCATAAAAAGACAAAAATTAAATACCTCGATTTGCGTGCGCAGTCCTGGCGTGAAACCGGGAAGTTTTTATGTAAACTAGCCCAGCTAATATAAAAACGAACTTAATTTTTGTCAAATTTGAATTCTAAACCTTGCACTTTCAATTTGAATTCATAGGTAATCAATTCCAAACCTTGCACTTTCAATTTCTTATTATTTTGCATCACTTTTAAAGCAAAAACAAAGGATTTTCATGGTAAAAATCTAGGATTTGGGTAGAATCAGGGAATTTTGTAAAAATTAAATTTTTATATCAAATTAAGCTCGGATTTCAAAACTAATAGCACATTTGGGTGAATGGGTAAACGTAATTTGGTCCGAACCCCGAGTTTAGACCAAGCGGGCCCAGGGTCGGGTTTTTACTTTTTTGAAAAAACTTAGGAAAAATTATATTTTTCAATAAAGTTAGTTCCTTTAGCATTAGTTAATGATGTTAAGTTGATTTTGATTAGATTCGAGCAAGTTAGTGAATTCAAAAGGAAAAGCAATAGTTGAGCATTGAGTGGCCTGCGGAATTGAGGTAAGTGTTTGGTCTAACTTTGGCTTGAGAGAATAGGACTCCCTACTTGTTTGTTATGTGAAATGCATGGGCGTGGTGTATAGGTGTTGTGACGAGTATCTATGCACCACCCAAATTGTCTGTTAAACATGACCCCCTTCCCGTTCCCCACTTATTTGATCATTAGCTTAATTGTCATATGTTCATTATTGCTTCTATGACTATTTGGCCTTGTTGATATGTTGTTAGATATTGTTGTGATTATTTGGAAAGAGTATTGGTTGTTGAGATGGTTTCCTTGTGATATGTATAACGGTTGAAAGGTTTGACATTATTTTTACGAATTATATATATGTATATTTACGTTCCTGTTGGTTTCATTTTGATAATATTGAGGAAGTTGTGAGAAATGCAGTCTGGCTGTTTCATAATTGTTGAGGTTCACGTGGTTATTGGGTTTCATTGAGTTATTTCCAATTGTTGTTGTAAGTGTGTTAAAAATGTTGGGTGTTCTCTTAAGTTTATCATAGTATAAAAAGACTGAGCTGGATTGAAATCGTTACGGTGTTTACTTATATTCTGGTTGGTTTTATTGTGAAATGATATTGGTTAAAGCTTATGAGCTATATGATTTTCTGTTTGAAATTGTGGAAATAACAGTATTGTGAAAGGCTTGGCCTGAATTGTAAAATTCTTTATGAATAAATTGATATGATATGTCTGGTGAGAGCGGGTTACACGCTGCAACAAGGAGTGATAAGGGTGGACAGGTGGGATCGGGTTGAACGCCGCAACAGGAGCAATAAGGGTGATATATTTAAGGAGGAGCAATAAGGGAGGACATGTGGGAGCGGGTTACACGCCGCAACAAGGAGCGATAAGGGAGGACATCTATATTTTACTGATTTACAAAAAAAATAAAGATTTGAAAAGCTAAATGTTTATACTTTACTGGTTTTTTTTTTTGAAAACAAAGATTTGGAACTTTCTATT
Organism: Nicotiana undulata; assembly: GCA_005239495.1. NCBI lineage: Eukaryota > Viridiplantae > Streptophyta > Magnoliopsida > Solanales > Solanaceae > Nicotiana > Nicotiana undulata. The sequence goes on from MDKH01158425.1 coordinate 24,906, forward strand.
TTATATTACTATTTTCATATTTTGGCATTGCTTTTATTCAAAGATAAAGTTTGAAAACTTGGAATTTTTTTGAGGATTGATTATAGCTGAGGCCTGAAAGAGGCGGTTGTGTTATTTCATCATTGTTGCAGTATTTGAATTGA